>CM072220.1:83161475-83271475 GCA_036851935.1 Coregonus suidteri
GAGGAATCACCCTGCTGTGTAATGTTTACAGTGTAGCGGTGTAGTTCTGTGAGGAATCACCCTGCTGTGATAATGTTACAAGTGTAGCCATGTAGTTCTGTGGGGAATCACCCTGCTGTGATAATGTTACAGTGTAGCGGTGTAGTTCTGTGAGGAATCACCCTGCTGTGATAATTTTACAGTGTAGCCCCCCCCCTTAGCCATGTATTTCTGTGGGGAATCACCCTGTGTGATAATGTTACAGTGTAGCCATGTAGTTCTGTGAGGAATCACCTGCTGTGATAATGTTACAGTGTAGCCATGTAGTTCTGTGAGGAATCAAATGTTACAGTGTAGCCATGTAGTTCTGTGAGGAATCACCCTGCTGTGATAATGTTACAGTGTAGCCATGTAGTTCTGTGAGGAATCACCCTGCTGTGATAATGTTACAGTGTAGCCATGTAGTTCTGTGAGGAATCACCCTGCTGTGATAATGTTACAGTGTAGCCATGTAGTTCTGTGAGGAATCACCCTGCTGTGATAATGTTACAGTGTAGCCGTGTGTAGTTCTGTGAGGAATCACCCTGCTGTGATAATGTTACAGTGTAGCCATGTAGTTCTGTGAGGAATCACCCTGCTGTGATAATGTTACAGTGTAGCCATGTAGTTCTGTGAGGAATCACCCTGCTGTGATAATGTTACAGTGTAGCCATGTAGTTCTGTGAGGAATCACCCTGCTGTGATAATGTTACAGTGTAGCCATGTAGTTCTGTGAGGAATCACCCTGCTGTGATAATGTTACAGTGTAGCCATGTAGTTCTGTGAGGAATCACCCTGCTGTGATAATGTTACAGTGTAGCCGTGTAGTTCTGTGAGGAATCACCCTGCTGTGATAATGTTACAGTGTAGCCATGTAGTTCTGTGAGGAATCACCCTGCTGTGATAATGTTACAGTGTAGCCGTGTAGTTCTGTGAGGAATCACCCTGCTGTGATAATGTTACAGTGTAGCCATGTAGTTCTGTGAGGAATCACCCTGCTGTGATAATGTACAGTGTAGCCATGTAGTTCTGTGAGGAATCACCCTGCTGTGATAATGTTACAGTGTAGCCATGTAGTTTCTGTGAGGAATCACCCTGCTGTGATAATGTTACAGTGTAGCCATGTAGTTCTGTGAGGAATCACCCTGCTGTGATAATGTTACAGTGTAGCCATGTAGTTCTGTGAGGAATCACCCTGCTGTGATAATGTTACAGTGTAGCCATGTAGTTCTGTGAGAATCACCCTGCTGTGATAATGTTACAGTGTAGCCATGTAGTTCTGTGAGGAATCACCCTGCTGTGATAATGTTACAGTGTAGCCATGTAGTTCTCTGTGAGGAATCACCCTGCTGTGATAATGTTACAGTGTAGCCATGTAGTTCTGTGAGGAATCACCCTGCTGTGATAATGTTACAGTGTAGCCATGTAGTTCTGTGAGGAATCACCCTGCTGTGATAATGTTACAGTGTAGCCATGTAGTTCTGTGGGAATCACCCTGCTGTGATAATGTTACAGTGTAGCCATGTAGTTCTGTGAGGAATCACCCTGCTGTGATAATGTTACAGTGTAGCCATGTAGTTCTGTGAGGAATCACCCTGCTGTGATAATGTTACAGTGTAGCCATGTAGTTCTGTGGGGAATCACCCTGCTGTGATAATGTTACAGTGTGTAGTTCTGTAGATAATTTACAGTGTAGCCATTGTAGTGTGAGGAATCACCCTGCTGTGATAATGTTACAGTGTAGCCATGTAGTTCTGTGAGGAATCACCCTGCTGTGATAATGTTACAGTGTTCTGTGAGGAATCACCCTGCTGTGATAATGTTACAGTGTTGTAGTTCTGTGGGAATCACCCTGCTGTGATAATGTGTACAGTGTAGCCATGATAATAGTTCTGTCTGTGAGGAATCACCCTGCTGTGATAATGTTACAGTGTAGCCATGTAGTTCTGTAGTTCTGTGAGGAATCACCCTGCTGTGATAATGTTACAGTGTAGCCATGTAGTTCTGTGAGGAATCACCCTGCTGTGATAATGTTACAGTGTAGCCATGTAGTTCTGTGAGGAATCACCCTGCTGTGATAATGTTACAGTGTAGCCGTGTAGTTCTGTGAGGAATCACCCTGCTGTGATAATGTTACAGTGTAGCCATGTAGTTCTGTGAGGAATCACCCTGCTGTGATAAGTGTTACAGTGTAGCCCTGCTGTGTAGTTCTGTGGAGGAATCACCCCTGCTGTGATAATGTTACAGTGTAGCCATGTAGTTCTGTGAGGAATCACCCTGCTGTGATAATGTTTCAGTGGAATCACCCTGCTGGACATTGTAGTTGATGTGATAATGTTACAGTGTAGCCATGTAGTTCTGTGAGGAATCACCCTGCTGTGATAATGTTACAGTGTAGCCATGTAGTTCTGTGAGGAATCACCCTGCTGTGATAATGTTACAGTGTAGCCATGTAGTTCTGTGAGGAATCACCCTGCTGTGATAATGTTACAGTGTAGCCATGTAGTTCTGTGTGGGAATCACCCTGCTGTGATAATGTTACAGTGTAGCCATGTAGTTCTGTGAGGAATCACCCTGCTGTGATAATGTTACAGTGTAGCGTGTGTAGTTTCTGTGAGGAATCACCCTGCTGTGATAATGTTTACAGTGTAGCCATGTAGTTCTGTGAGGAATCACCCTGCTGTGATAATGTTACAATAGCCATGTAGTTTGTGAGGAATCAGCTGTGATAATGTTACAGTGTTCTGTAGTTCTGTGAGGAATCACCCTGCTGTGATAATGTTACAGTGTAGCCATGTAGTTTCTGTGAGGAATCACCCTGCTGTGATAATGTTACAGTGTAGCCGTGTAGTTCTGTGAGGAATCACCCTGCTGTGATAATGTTACAGTGTAGCCGTGTAGTTCTGTGAGGAATCACCCTGCTGTGATAATGTTACAGTGTAGCCATGTAGTTCTGTGAGGAATCACCCTGCTGTGATAATGTTACAGTGTAGCCATGTAGTTCTGTGAGGAATCACCCTGCTGTGATAATGTTACAGTTACAGTGTAGCCAGTGTAGTTCTGTGAGGAATCACCCTGCTGTGATAATGTTTACAGTGTAGCCATGTAGTTTCTGTGAGGAATCACCCTGCTGTGATAATCACCCTGCTGTTAACAGTGTAGCCATGTAGTTCTGTGAGGAATCACCCTGCTGTGATAATGTTACAGTGTAGCCATGTAGTTCTGTGTGGAATCACCCTGCTGTGATAATGTTACAGTGTAGCCGTGTAGTTCTGTGAGGAATCACCCTGCTGTGATAATGTTACAGTGTAGCCGTGTAGTTCTGTGAGGAATCACCCTGCTGTGATAATGTTACAGTGTAGCCATGTAGTTCTGTGAGGAATCACCCTGCTGTGATAATGTTACAGTGTAGCCATGTAGTTCTGTGAGGAATCACCCTGCTGTGATAATGTTACAGTGTAGCCATGTAGTTCTGTGAGGAATCACCCTGCTGTGATAATGTTACAGTGTAGCCCATGTAGTTCTGTGAGGAATCACCCTGCTGTGATAATGTGGTAAGTGTAGCCATGTGTAGTTCTGTAGAGGAATCACCCTGCTGTGATAATGTTACAGTGTAGCCGTGTAGTTCTGTGAGGAATCACCCTGCTGTGATAATGTTACAGTGTAGCCATGTAGTTCTGTGAGGAATCACCCTGCTGTGATAATGTTACAGTGTAGTGTAGTTCTGTGAGGAATCACCCTGCTGTGATAATGTTACAGTGTAGCCATGTAGTTCTGTGAGGAATCACCCTGCTGTGATAATGTTACAGTGTAGCCATGTAGTTCTGTGAGGAATCACCCTGCTGTGATAATGTTACAGTGTAGCCATGTAGTTCTGTGAGGAATCACCCTGCTGTGATAATGTTACAGTGTAGCCATGTAGTTCTGTGAGGAATCACCCTGCTGTGATAATGTTACAGTGTAGCCATGTAGTTCTGTGAGGAATCACCCTGCTGTGATAATGTTACAGTGTAGCCATGTAGTTCTGTGAGGAATCACCCTGCTGTGATAATGTTACAGTGTAGCCATGTAGTTCTGTGAGGAATCACCCTGCTGTGATAATGTTACAGTGTAGCCATGTAGTTCTGTGAGGAATCACCCTGCTGTGATAATGTTACAGTGTAGCCATGTAGTTCTGTGAGGAATCACCCTGCTGTGATAATGTTACAGTGTAGCCATGTAGTTCTGTGAGGAATCACCCTGCTGTGATAATGTTACAGTGTAGCCATGTAGTTCTGTGAGGAATCACCCTGCTGTGATAATGTTACAGTGTAGCCATGTAGTTCTGTGAGGAATCACCCTGCTGTGATAATGTTACAGTGTAGCGGTGTAGTTCTGTGAGGAATCACCCTGCTGTGATAATGTTACAGTGTAGCCATGTAGTTCTGTGAGGAATCACCCTGCTGTGATAATGTTACAGTGTAGCGGTGTAGTTCTGTGAGGAATCACCCTGCTGTGATAATGTTACAGTGTAGCCATGTAGTTCTGTGAGGAATCACCCTGCTGTGATAATGTTACAGTGTAGCCATGTAGTTCTGTGAGGAATCACCCTGCTGTGATAATGTTACAGTGTAGCCATGTAGTTCTGTGAGGAATCACCCTGCTGTGATAATGTTACAGTGTAGCCATGTAGTTCTGTGAGGAATCACCCCCTGCTGTGATAATGTTACAGTGTAGCCATGTAGTTCTGTGAGGAATCACCCTGCTGTGATAATGTTACAGTGTAGCCATGTAGTTCTGTGAGGAATCACCCTGCTGTGATAATGTTACAGTGTAGCCATGTAGTTCTGTGAGGAATCACCCTGCTGTGATAATGTTACAGTGTAGCCATGTAGTTCTGTGAGGAATCACCCTGCTGTGATAATGTTACAGTGTAGCCATGTAGTTCTGTGAGGAATCACCCTGCTGTGATAATGTTACAGTGTAGCCATGTAGTTCTGTGAGGAATCACCCTGCTGTGATAATGTTACAGTGTAGCCGTGTAGTTCTGTGAGGAATCACCCTGCTGTGATAATGTACAGTGTAGCCGTGTAGTTCTGTGAGGAATCACCCTGCTGTGATAATGTTACAGTGTAGCCATGTAGTTCTGTGAGGAATCACCCTGCTGTGATAATGTTACAGTGTAGCCGTGTAGTTCTGTGAGGAATCACTGTGATAATGCTGTGATGTAATGTGAGGAATCACCCTGTGTGATAATGTTACAGTGTAGCCATGTAGTTCTGTGAGGAATCACCCTGCTGTGATAATGTTACAGTGTAGCCATGTAGTTCTGTGAGGAATCACCCTGCTGTGATAATGTTACAGTGTAGCCATGTAGTTCTGTGAGGAATCACCCTGCTGTGATAATGTTACAGTGTAGCCGTGTAGTTCTGTGAGGAATCACCCTGCTGTGATAATGTTACAGTGTAGCCATGTAGTTCTGTGAGGAATCACCCTGCTGTGATAATGTTACAGTGTAGCCATGTAGTTCTGTGAGGAATCACCCTGCTGTGATAATGTTACAGTGTAGCCATGTAGTTCTGTGAGGAATCACCCTGCTGTGATAATGTTACAGTGTAGCCGTGTAGTTCTGTGAGGAATCACCCTGCTGTGATAATGTTACAGTGTAGCCATGTAGTTCTGTGAGGAATCACCCTGCTGGGATAATGTTACAGTGTAGCCATGTAGTTCTGTGAGGAATCACCCTGCTGTGATAATGTTACAGTGTAGCCATGTAGTTCTGTGAGGAATCACCCTGCTGTGATAATGTTACAGTGTAGCCATGTAGTTCTGTGAGGAATCACCCTGCTGTGATAATGTTACAGTGTAGCCATGTAGTTCTGTGAGGAATCACCCTGCTGTGATAATGTTACAGTGTAGCCATGTAGTTCTGTGAGGAATCACCCTGCTGTGATAATGTTACAGTGTAGCCATGTAGTTCTGTGAGGAATCACCCTGCTGTGATAATGTTACAGTGTAGCCATGTAGTTCTGTGAGGAATCACCCTGCTGTGATAATGTTACAGTGTAGCCATGTAGTTCTGTGAGGAATCACCCTGCTGTGATAATGTTACAGTGTAGCCATGTAGTTCTGTGGGGAATCACCCTGCTGTGATAATGTTACAGTGTAGCCATGTAGTTCTGTGAGGAATCACCCTGCTGTGATAATGTTACAGTGTAGCCGTGTGTAGTTCTGTGAGGAATCACCCTGCTGTGATAATGTTACAGTGTAGTAGCCATGTAGTTTCTGTGAGGAATCACCCTGCTGTGATAATGTTACAGTGTAGCCATGTAGTTCTGTGAGGAATCACCCTGCTGTGATAATGTTACAGTGTAGCCGTGTAGTTCTGTGAGGAATCACCCTGCTGTGATAATGTTACAGTGTAGCCATGTAGTTCTGTGAGGAATCACCCTGCTGTGATAATGTTACAGTGTAGCTGTGTAGTTCTGTGAGGAATCACCCTGCTGTGATAATGTTACAGTGTAGCCATGTAGTTCTGTGAGGAATCACCCTGCTGTGATAATGTTACAGTGTAGCCCATGTAGTTCTGTGAGGAATTCACCCTGCTGTGATAATGTTACAGTGTAGCCGTGTAGTTCTGTGAGGAATCACCCTGCTGTGATAATGTTACAGTGTAGCCATGTAGTTTTGTGAGGAATCACCCTGCTGTGATAATGTTACAGTGTAGCCATGTAGTTCTGTGGGGAATCACCCTGCTGTGATAATGTTACAGTGTAGCCATGTAGTTCTGTGAGGAATCACCCTGCTGTGATAATGTTACAGTGTAGCCATGTAGTTCTGTGAGGAATCACCCTGCTGTGATAATGTTACAGTGTAGCCGTGTAGTTCTGTGAGGAATCACCCTGCTGTGATAATGTTACAGTGTAGCCGTGTAGTTCTGTGAGGAATCACCCTGCTGTGATAATGTTACAGTGTAGCCGTGTAGTTCTGTGGGGAATCACCCTGCTGTGATAATGTTACAGTGTAGCCGTGTAGTTCTGTGAGGAATCACCCTGCTGTGATAATGTTACAGTGTAGCCGTGTAGTTCTGTGAGGAATCACCCTGCTGTGATAATGTTACAGTGTAGCCATGTAGTTCTGTGAGGAATCACCCTGCTGTGATAATGTTACAGTGTAGCCATGTAGTTCTGTGAGGAATCACCCTGCTGTGATAATGTTACAGTGTAGCCATGTAGTTCTGTGGGGAATCACCCTGCTGTGATAATTGTTACAGTGTAGCCATGTAGTTCTGTGAGGAATCACCCTGCTGTGATAATGTTACAGTGTAGCGGTGTAGTTCTGTGAGGAATCACCCTGCTGTGATAATGTTACAGTGTAGCCATGTAGTTCTGTGAGGAATCACCCTGCTGTGATAATGTTACAGTGTAGCCATGTAGTTCTGTGAGGAATCACCCTGCTGTGATAATGTTACAGTGTAGCCATGTAGTTCTGTGAGGAATCACCCTGCTGTGATAATGTTACAGTGTAGCCATGTAGTTCTGTGAGGAATGACCCTGCTGTGATAATGTTACAGTGTAGCCATGTAGTTCTGTGAGGAATCACCCTGCTGTGATAATGTTACAGTGTAGCGGTGTAGTTCTGTGGGGAATCACCCTGCTGTGATAATGTTACAGTGTAGCCGTGTAGTTCTGTGAGGAATCACCCTGCTGTGATAATGTTACAGTGTAGCCATGTAGTTCTGTGAGGAATCACCCTGCTGTGATAATGTTACAGTGTAGCCATGTAGTTCTGTGAGGAATCACCCTGCTGTGATAATGTTACAGTGTAGCCATGTAGTTCTGTGGGGAATCACCCTGCTGTGATAATGTTACAGTGTAGCCGTGTAGTTCTGTGAGGAATCACCCTGCTGTGATAATGTTACAGTGTAGCCATGTGTCTTGAATGATCTCTGACATAGTCAGCCCACACAGAGGTTATGCAATGATTTGACGACAGCTACGGCAGGTCGAGAGAATTCAAGCCCACATGCAGCAGATACAGATATATTCAGTGGTTAAAGTCTCAGAGCTGTAGGAGGGAGGCAGACAGGAAGGAAGGAAGGAAGGAAGGAAGGAAGTGGTAGATAGACGAGAGATGGAGTTACCAGACAACAGGGAGGGAGACAGAGAGGGAGGCAGAGAGGGAGGCAGAGAGGGAGGCAGAGAGGGAGGCAGAGAGGGAGGGAGGCAGAGAGGGAGGGAGGCAGAGAGGGAGGGAGGCAGAGAGGGAGGGAGGCAGAGAGGGAGGCAGAGAGGGAGGCAGAGAGGGAGGGAGGCAGAGAGGGAGAGAGGGAGGGAGACAGAGAGGGAGACAGAGAGGGAGGCAGAGAGGGAGGCAGAGAGGGAGACAGAGAGGGAGGCAGAGAGGGAGGCAGAGAGGGAGAGAGGGAGGGAGACAGGGAGGGAGACAGGGAGGGAGAGAGGGAGGGAGGGAGGCAGACAGAGAGGCAGGGAAGGAGGCAGGCAGGCATGCCGGTGGGAACACTTGACAGGGAAAGTGGCTCAGCTCCCCTTGCTGCTGTCAGAGGTCCTCTTCTTTACACCTCACCCCACACATCCCTTCATCTCTTCATTCCCCTATCCCTCCATTCTACTCCCTCCTTTCCCTGTGGTTGATGAGTAGTGGTCAGAACAGCAGAAAACAAACCTTCCTCTCACACAGCCCAGCCCAAACACACACACACACAACTCTCTCTCTCTCTCTCTCTCTCTCTCTCTCTCTCTCTCTCTCTCTCTCTCTCTCTCTCTCTCTCTCTCTCTCTCTCTCTTTTCTCACTGGGGATTGGGGATGTTGCTCTCTTTCTCTCTCACTCTCATGCACACAGACCCACACATCCTCTCCTCTCCTCTCCTCTCCTCCTCTCTCTCCTCTCCTCTCCTCTCCTCTCCTCTCTCCTCTCCTCCTCTCCTCTCCTCTCCTCTCCTCTCCTCTCCTCTCCTCTCCTCTCCTCCTCTCCTCTCTCTCCTCTCCTCTCTCCTCTCCTCTCCAAAGCTGGAGTTCACTGAGTTCTGTGAAAGCACACATTAAAAGATTGAAAGCAAGTTCTAGTGCATTTTCCTGCTTGATGTAAATGTGGCATGGTATCACTGTAACATCCACTTCCCTTCCATCTCTATTTTACACCACATCAAAATGCAGCAATTGAAAAGGAAAAGGGTCGTCTATATTGACATGAATTACATTGATCTCTGTCATGAATAATGTAACATAACACCATGTAAGAAGTTGTTTTTCAGGATTTTCTGTTTGACAGTCAAATGAAAAAAAATCACACAATGTTCATCTAATTTCTGTGACTTCCCGATATCAAACATAATTAAATTCAGAAAACCAAAAGCTGTTGTTTTTTTTCATTACAAGCCAGTGGAACTTTCCTTTTGATTTGATGTAATAAAACCAATCAACGGAACATCTGATTTTCTACAGTAGTGGGATTATATTTCTGCATTTCACTTCATATTATATTCACTTTTTTTCGTCACAGTAATTTAATATAACAGAATTTATGCAGTGTGTGTGGATTGCATCCCAAATGGCATCCTGTTCTCTATATACAATAGTAGTACACTACTTTTGCCAAGGCTCTAATGCACCATTATAGGGAATAGGGTGCCATTTGGGATTCAACCAATGTGTAATCTATCATAATGAATGGCCATCATGTTTCCAATACATCTGCTGTAGTTATTAACGGGCTATCATTTTATAATAATTTATACTGATCACCTCACTAGATGTTATCTATGGAAACCTCCTTTAAAAAGGTCACTTAGTAAAAAAACGTCTTCCTGTTTCCTGTATAGTGCACGAGGGGCCCTGGTCTAAAGTAGTGCGGTGAAATAGATGGTTTCTCTAATTAACTAATTTTTACCTCCTTGTGATGTCACCAGGCATGCCAAAACTCCATCCCACCTAAATCTACACCTACTTTTTTTTCATCTCAATATCAAACAATTTCTGGGTAACAATGAAGTACCTTTACTGTGATTTTGTTTTAAATCTGAATGGTCAAAAAGAAACAGAATAGCTTCTTAGCAAATAGCAATTTTGTTATTGGCAGAGGGGTTTGGAACTCTCTTTCCTATTGGTCTGTTAACTAATTTACCTCCTTGTGATGTCACCAGGCCCAAAACTCCATCCCACCTAAATCTACACCTACCTATTGGTCTGTTAACTAATATACCTCCTTGTGATGTCACCAGGCCAAAACTCCATCCCACCTAAATCTACACCTACCTATTGGTCTGTTAACTAATTTACCTCCTTGTGATGTCACCAGGCCAAAACTCCATCCCACCTAAATCTACACCTACCTATTGGTCTGTTAACTAATTTACCTCCTTGTGATGTCACCAGGCCAAAACTCCATCCCACCTAAATCTACACCTACCTATTGGTCTGTTAACTAATTTACCTCCTTGTGATGTCACCAGGCCAAAACTCCATCCCACCTAAATCTACACCTACCTATTGGTCTGTTAACTAATTTACCTCCTTGTGATGTCACCAGGCCAAAACTCCATCCCACCTAAATCTACACCTACCTATTGGTCTGTTAACTAATTTACCTCCTTGTGATGTCACCAGGCTAAAACTCCATCCCACCTAAATCTGTTCAGAACATGCTCTTACATTAAAAGGGCATTATAATAATTTGCACAACTTCACAGTATTATTCCAACCTCATAGGGGGGATATATATAAATATATACCATGTATAAAACACAAGAAAATAACATCCCCCTGCCGGCCATTCCCTCACGTAACAAAATGTGGAAAAAGTAAAGGAGTCTGAATACTTTCCGAATGCACTCTACATAGACTAGGTCAGTCTGTCAATAGATCTGAATGTCTACCGTGCATTAGGAAAGTATATTCAGACCCCTTGACTTTTTCCACATTTTGTTACGTTACAGCCTTATTCTAAAATTGATTAAATAAAACATTTTCCTCAGAAATCTACACACAATACCCCATAACGACAAAGCGAAAACAGGTTTTTAAGAAATGTTTGCTAATTTATGAAAAATTAAAAACAGAAATACCTTATTTACATAAGTATTCAGACCCTTTGCTATGAGACTCGAAATTGAGCTCAGGTGCATCCTGTTTCCATTGATCATACTTGAGATGTTTCTGCAACTTGATTGGAGTCCACCTGTGGTAAATTCAATTGATTTGATATGATTTGGAAAGGCACACACCTGTCTATATAAGGTCCCACAGTTGACAGTGCATGTCAGAGCAAAAACCAAGCCATGAGGTCGAAGGAATTGTCCTTAGAGCTCCGAGACAGTATTGTGTCGAGGCACAGATCTGGGGAAGGTTACCAAAAAAGTTCTGCAGCATTGAAGGTACCCAAGAAACACAGTGGCCTCTGTCATTCTTAAATGGAAGAAGTTTGGAACCACCAAGACTCTTCCTAGAGCTGGCCCGCCCGGCCAAACTGAGCAATCTGGGGAGAAGGGCTTTGGTCAGGGAGGTGACCAAGAACCCGATGGTCACTCTGACAGAGCTCTAGAGTTCCTCTGTGGAGATGGGAGAACCTTCCAGAAGGACAACCATCTCTGCAGCACTCCACCAATCAGGCCTTTATGGTAGAGTGGCCAGACGGAAACCACTCCTCAGTAAAAGGCACATGACAGCCCGCTTGGAGTTTGCCAAAAGGCACCTAAAGGACTCTCAGACCATGAGAAACAAGGTTCTCTCGTCTGATGAAACCAAGATTGAACTCTTTGGCCTTAATGCCAAGCGTCACATCTGGAGGAAACCTGGCACCATCCCTACGGTGAAGCATGGTGGTGGCAGCATCATGCTGTGGGGATGTTTTTCAGCGGCAGGGACTCTGAGACTAGTCAGGATCGAGGGAAAGATTAACAGAGCAAAGTACAGAGAGATCCTTGATGAAAACCTGCTCCAGAGCGCTCAGGACCTCAGACTGGGGTGAAGGTTCACCTTCCAACAGGACAACGACCCTAAGCACACAGCCAAGACAACGCAGGAGAGGCTTCGGGACAAGTGTCTGAATGTCCTTGAGTGGCCCAGACTTGAACCCGATCGAACATCTCTGGAGAGACCTGAAAATAGCTGTGCAGCGACGCTCCCCATCCAACCTGACAGAGCTTGAGAGGATCTGCAGAGAAGAACGGGAGAAACTCCCCAAATACAGGTGTGCCAAGCTTGTCACGTCATACCCAAGATGACTCGAGGCTGTAATCGCTGCCAAAGGTGCTTCAACAAAGTACTGAGTAAAGGGTCTGAATACTTATGGAAATGTTATATTTCTGTTTTTTATTTGTAATACGTTTGCTAAAATTGATAAAAACCTGTTTTTGCTTTGTCATTATGGGATATTGTGTGTAGATTGAGGATTAGTTTTAGAATAAGGCTGTAACGTAACAAAATGTGGAAAAAGCCAAGGAGTCTGAATACTTTCCGAATGCACTCTATATAGACTAGGTCTGTCAGTCAATAGATCTGAATGTCTATATAGACTAGGTCAGTCAGTCAATAGATCTGAATGTCTATATAGACTAGGTCTGTCAGTCAATAGATCTGAATGTCTATATAGACTAGGTCTGTCAGTCAATAGATCTGAATGTCTATATAGACTAGGTCTGTCAGTCAATAGATCTGAATGTCTATATAGACTAGGTCAGTCAGTCAATAGATCTGAATGTCTATATAGACTAGGTCAGTTAGTCAATAGATCTGAATGTCTATATAAACTAGGTCTGTCTGTCAATAGATCTGAATGTCTATATAGACTAGGTCAGTCAGTCAATAGATCTGAATGTCTATATAGACTAGGTCAGTCAGTCAATAGATCTGAATGTCTATATAGACTAGGTCAGTTAGTCAATAGATCTGAATGTCTATATAAACTAGGTCTGTCTGTCAATAGATCTGAATGTCTACCGTGCATTCGGAAAGTATTCAGACCCCTTGACTTTTTCCACATTTTGTTACGTTACAGCCTTATTCTAAAATTGATTAAATAAAACATTTTCCTCAGCAATCTACACACAATACCCCATAACGACAAAGCGAAAACAGGTTTTTAGAAATGTTTTGCTAATTTATGAAAAATTTAAAACAGAAATACCTTATTTACATAAGTATTCAGTCCCTTTGCTATGAGACTCGAAATTGAGCTCCGGTGCATCCTGTTTCCATTTATCATCCTTGAGATGTTTCTACAACTTGATTGGAGTCCACCTGTGGTAAATTCAATTGATTTGATATGATTTGGAAAGGCACACACCTGTCTATATAAGGTCCCACAGTTGACAATGCATGTCAGAGCAAAAACCAAGCCATGAGGTCGAAGGAATTGTCCGTAGAGCCCGAGACAGGATTGTGTCGAGGCACAGATCTGGGGAAGGGTACCCAAAAAAGTTCTGCAGCATTGAAGGTACCCAAGAAACAGTGGACTCCATCATTCTTAAATGGAAGAAGTTTGGATCCACCAAGACTCTTCCTAGAGCTGGTCGCCCGGCCAAACTCAGGGGAGAAGGGCCTTGGTCAGGCAGGTGACCAAGAACCTGATGGTTACTCGGACAGAGCTCTAGAGTTCCTCTGTGGAGATGGGAGAACCTTCCAGAAGGACACAACCATCTCTGCAGCACTCCACCAATCCGGCCTTTATGGTAGAGTGAACCGACTGCTTGGAGTTTGCCAAAAGGCACCTAAAGACTCTCGGACCAAGAGAAACAAGATTCTCTGGTCTGATGAAACCAAGATTGAACTCTTTGGCCTTAATGCCAAGCGTCACGTCTGGAGGAAACCTGGCACCATCTCTACAGTGAAGCATGGTGGTGGCAGCATCATGCTGTGGGGATGTTTTTCAGCGGCAGGGAGACAAGTCTGGATCGAGGAAAGATGAACTGAACAAAGTACAGAGGATCCTTGATGAAACCTGCTCCAGAGCGCTCAGGACCTCAGACTGGGACGAAGGTTCACCTTCCAACAGGACAACGACCCTAAGCACATAGCCAAGACAACACAGGAGAGGCTTCGGGACAAGTCTCTGAATGTCCTTGAGTGGCCCAGACATGAACCCGATCTAACATCTCTGGAGAAACCTGAAAATAGCTGTGCAGCGACGCTCCCCATCCAACCTGGCAGCGCTTGAGAGGATCTGCAGAGAAGAACGGGAGAAACTCCCCAAATACAGGTGTGCCAAGCTTGTCGGGTCATACCCAAGAAGACTCAAAGCTGTAATCGCTGCCAAAGGTGCTTCAACAAAGTACTGAGTAAAGGGTCTGACCATCAAGTCAGTCAATAGATCTGAATGTCTATATAGACTAGGTCTGTCAGTCAATAGATCTGAATGTCTATATAGACTAGGTCTGTCTGTCAGTCAATAGATCTGAATGTCTATATAGACTAGGTCAGTCAGTCAATAGATCTGAATGTCTATATAGACTAGGTCAGTCAATAGATCTGAATGTCTATATAGACTAGGTCTGTCAGTCAATAGATCTGAATGTCTATATAGACCAGGTCAGTCAGTCAATAGATCTGAATGTCTATATAGACTAGGCCAGCCAGTCAATAGATCTGAATGTCTATATAGACTAGGTCTGTCAGTCAATAGATCTGAATGTCTATATAGACTAGGTCTGTCAGTCAATAGATCTGAATGTCTATATAGACTAGGTCAGTCAGTCAATAGATCTGAATGTCTATATAGACTAGGTCAGTCAGTCAATAGATCTGAATGTCTATATAGACTAGGTCTGTCTGTCAATATATCTGAATGTCTATATAGACTAGGTCTGTCAGTCAATAGATCTGAATGTCTATATAGACTAGGTCAGTCAGTCAATAGATCTGAATGTCTATATAGACTAGGTCAGTTAGTCAATAGATCTGAATGTCTATATAAACTAGGGTCTGTCTGTCAATAGATCTGAATGTCTACCGTGCATTCGGAAAGTATTCAGACCCCTTGACTTTTTCCACATTTTGTTACGTTACAGCCTTATTCTAAAATTGATTAAATAAAACATTTTCCTCAGTAATCTACACACAATACCCCATAACGACAAAGCGAAAACAGGTTTTTAGAAATGTTTGCTAATTTATGAAAAAATTAAAAACAGAAATACCTTATTTACATAAGTATTCAGACCCTTTGCTATGAGACTCGAAATTGAGCTCAGGTGCATCCTGTTTCCATTGATCATCCTTGAGATGTTTCTACAACTTGATTGGAGTCCACCTGTGGTAAATTCAATTGATTGGATATGATTTGGAAAGGCACACACCTGTCTATATAAGGTCCCACAGTTGACAGTGCATGTCCGAGCAAAAACCAAGCCATGAGGTCGAAGGAATTGTCCGTAGAGCTCCGAGACAGTATTGTGTCGAGGCACAGATCTGGGGGAAGGGTACCAAAAAAGTTCTGCAGCATTGAAGGTACCCAAGAACACAGTGGCCTCTGTCATTCTTAAATGGAAGAAGTTTTGGAACCACCAAGACTCTTCCTAGAGCTGGTCGTCCAGCCAAACTCAGGGGAGAAGGGCCTTGGTCAGGGAGGTGACCAAGAACCCGATGGTCACTCTGACAGAGCTCCAGAGTTCCTCTGTGGAGATGGGAGAACCTTCCAGAATGACAACCATCTCTGCAGCACTCCACCAATCCGGCCTTTATGGTAGAGTGGCCAGACGGAAGCCACTCCTTAGTAAAAGGCACATGACAGCCCGCTTGGAGTTTGCAAAAAGGCACCTAAAGGACTCTCAGACCATGAGAAACAAGATTCTCTGGTCTGGTGAAACTAAGATTGAACTCTTTGGCCTTAATGCCAAGCGTCACGTCTGGAGGAAAACCTGGCACCATCTCTACGGTGAAGCATGGTGGTGGCAGCATCATGCTGTGGGGATGTTTTTCAGCGGCAGGGAGACAAGTCTGGATCGAGGGAAAGATGAACTGAGCAAAGTACAGAGAGATCCTTGATGAAAACCTGCTCCAGAGCACTCAGGACCTTAGACTGGGGTGAAGGTTCACCTTCCAACAGGACAACGACCCTAAGCACACAGCCAAGATAAATCAGGAGTGGCTTCGGGACAAGTCTCTGAATGTCCTTGAGTGGCCCAGCCAGAGCCCAGACTTGAACCCATCGAACATCTCTGGAGAGACCTGAAAATAGCTGTGCAGCGACGCTCCCCATCCAACCTGACAGAGCTTGAGAGGATCTGCAGAGAAGAATGGGAGAAACTCCCCAAATACAGGTGTGCCAAGCTTGTCACGTCATACCCAAGATGACTCGAGGCTGTAATCGCTGCCAAAGGTGCTTCAACAAAGTACTGAGTAAAGGGTCTGAATACTTATGTAAATGTTATATTTCCGTTTTTTATTTGTAATACGTTTGCTAAAATTGATAAAAACCTGTTTTTTGCTTTGTCATTATGGGGTATTATAGTCATTGTCATTATGTGTAGATTGATGATTAGTTTTAGAATAAGGCTGTAACGTAACAAAATGTGGAAAAAAGTGGAAAAAGTCAAGGAGTCTGAATACTTTCCGAATGCACTCTATATAGACTAGGTCAGTCAGTCAATAGATCTGAATGTCTATATAGACTAGGTCAGTCAGTCAATAGATCTGAATGTCTATATAGACTAGGTCTGTCAGTCAATAGATCTGAATGTCTATATAGACTAGGTCAGTCAGTCAATAGATCTGAATGTCTATATAGACTAGGTCTGTCAGTCAATAGATCTGAATGTCTATATAGACTAGGTCTGTCAGTCAATATATCTGAATGTCTATATAGACTAGGTCAGTCAGTCAATAGATCTGAATGTCTATATAGACTAGGTCAGTCGGTCAACTGAAGTTAATTATTGTTAAATAAGCCCTTCCTCTACTTTCAACTTCCTGCCATTCCGCTTGTTGGTGAGGAGCGCTGCCACCCTATTCCCTATATAGTGCACTACTTTAGACCAGAGCCCTATGACACCCTATTCCCTATATAGTGCACTACTTTAGACCAGAGCCCTATGACACCCTATTCCCTATATAGTGCACTACTTTAGACCAGAGCCCTATGACACCCTATTCCCTATATAGTGCACTACTTTTAGACCAGAGCCCTATGGCACCCTATTCCCTATATAGTACACTACTTTAGACCAGAGCCCTATGACACCCTCTTCCCTATATAGTACACTACTTTAGACCAGAGTCCTATGACACCCTATTCCCTATATAGTGCACTACTTTAGACCAGAGTCCTATTCCCTATATAGTACACTACTTTAGACCAGAGTCCTGTGACACCCGATTCCCTATATAGTACACTACTTTAGACCAGAGTCCTATTCCCTATATAGTACACTACTTTAGACACAGTCCTATTCCCTATATAGTACACTACTTTAGACCAGAGCCCTATGACACCCTATTCCCTATATAGTACACTACTTTAGACCAGAGCCCTATGACACCCTATTCCCTATATAGTGCCACTACTTTAGACCAGAGCCCTATGACACCCTATTCTCTATATAGTGCACTACTTTAGACAGGAGCCCTATGACACACTATTCCCTATATAGTGCACTACTTTAGACCAGAGCCCTATGACACCCTATTCCCTATATAGTGCACTACTTTAGACCAGAGCCCTATGACACCCTATTCCCTATATAGTACACTACTTTAGACCAGAGCCCTATGACACCCTATTCCCTATATAGTGCACTACTTTAGACCAGAGCCCTATGACACCCTATTCCCTATATAGTACACTACTTTAGACCAGAGCCCTATGACACCCT
The DNA here is from genome assembly GCA_036851935.1 of Coregonus suidteri. Taxonomy (NCBI): domain Eukaryota; kingdom Metazoa; phylum Chordata; class Actinopteri; order Salmoniformes; family Salmonidae; genus Coregonus; species Coregonus suidteri. The sequence continues at coordinate 83,179,298 of CM072220.1, forward strand.
ATTCCCTATATAGTGCACTACTTTAGACCAGAGCCCTATGACACCCTATTCCCTATATAGTACACTACTTTAGACCAGAGCCCTATGGCACCCTATTCCCTATATAGTGCACTACTTTAGACCAGAGCCCTATGACACCCTATTCCCTATATAGTGCACTACTTTAGACCAGAGCCCTATGACACACTATTCCCTATATAGGACACTACTTTAGACCAGAGCCCTATGACACCCTATTCCTATATAGTACACTACTTTAGACCAGGGCCCTATGACACCCTCTTCCCTATATAGTACACTACTTTAGACCAGAGTCCTATGACACCCTATTCCCTATATAGTGCACTACTTTAGACCAGAGTCCTATTCCCTATATAGTGCACTACTTTAGACCAGAGCCCTATGACACCCTATTCCCTATATAGTACACTACTTTAGACCAGAGTCCTATTCCCTATATAGTACACTACTTTAGACCACAGTCCTATTCCCTATATAGTACACTACTTTAGACCAGAGCCCTATGACACCCTATTCCCTATATAGTACACTACTTTAGACCAGAGCCCTATGACACCCTATTCCCTATATAGTGCACTACTTTAGACCAGAGCCCTATGACACCTATTCTCTATATAGTGCACATACTTTAGACAGGAGCCCTATGACACACTATTCCCTATATAGTGCACTACTTTAGACCAGAGCCCTATGACACCCTATTCCCTATATAGTGCACTACTTTAGACCAGAGCCCTATGACACCCTATTCCCTATATAGTACACTACTTTTAGACCAGAGCCCTATGACACCCTATTCCCTATATAGTGCACTACTTTAGACCAGAGCCCTATGACACCCTATTCCCTATATAGTGCACTACTTTAGACCAGAGCCCTATGACACCCTATTCCCTATATAGTGCACTACTTTAGACCAGAGCCCTATGACACCCTATTCCCTATATAGTACACTACTTTAGACCAGAGCCCTATGCGCCCTATTCCCTATATAGTGCACTACTTTAGACCAGAGTCCTATTCCCTATATAGTGCACTACTTTAGACCAGAGCCCTATGACACACTATTCCCTATATAGGACACTACTTTAGACCAGAGCCCTATGACACCCTATTCCCTATATAGTACACTACTTTAGACCAGGGCCCTATGACACCCTATTCCCTATATAGTGCACTACTTTAGACCAGAGTTCCTATGACACCCTATTCCCTATATAGTGCACTACTTTAGACCAGAGCCCTATGACACCCTATTCCCTATATAGTACACTACTTTAGACCAGAGTCCTATTCCCTATATAGTACACTACTTTAGACCAGAGTCCTATTCCCTATATAGTACACTACTTTAGACCAGAGCCCTATGACACCCTATTCCCTATATAGTACACTACTTTAGACCACAGTCCTATTCCCTATATAGTGCACTACTTTAGACCAGAGCCCTATGGCTCCCTATTCCCTATATAGTACACTACTTTAGACCAGAGTCCTATTCCCTATATAGTGCACTACTTTAGACCAGAGTCCTATTCCCTATATAGTGCACTACTTTAGACCAGAGTCCTATTCCCTATATAGTGCACTACTTTAGACCAGAGTCCTATTCCCTATATCGTGCACTACTTTAGACCAGAGTCCTATTCCCTATATAGTGCACTACTTTAGACCACAGTCCTATTCCCTATATAGTGCACTACTTTAGACCACAGTTCTATTCCCTATATAGTGCACTACTTTAGACCCACAGTCCTATTCCCTATATAGTGCACTACTTTAGACCAGAGTCCTATTCCCTATATAGTGCACTACTTTAGGACCACAGTCTTATTCCCTATATAGTGCACTACTTTAGACCACAGTCCTATTCCCTATATAGTGGCACTACTTTAGACCACAGTCCTATTCCCTATATAGTGCACTACTTTAGACCACAGTCCTATTCCCTATATAGTGCACTACTTTAGACCACAGTCCTATTCCCTATATAGTGCACTACTTTAGACCACAGTCCCTATTCCCTATATAGTGCACTACTTTAGACCACAGTCCTATTCCCTATATAGTGCACTACTTTAGACCAGAGCCCTATGACACCCTATTCCCTATATAGTACACTACTTTAGACCAGAGCCCTATGACACCCTATTCCCTATATAGTGCACTACTTTAGACCAGGGTCCTATGACACCCTATTCCCTATATAGTGCACTACTTTAGACCAGAGTCCTATGACACCCTATTCCCTATATAGTACACTACTTAGACCAGAGTCCTATGACACCCTATTCCCTATATAGTACACTACTTTAGAACAGAGTCCTATTCCCTATATAGTACACTACTTTAGACCACAGTCCTATTCCCTATATATAGTACACTACTTTAGACCAGAGCCCTATGACACCCTATTCCCTATATACAGTGGGGAAAAAAAGTATTTAGTCAGCCACCAATTGTGCAAGTTCTCCCACTTAAAAAGATGAGAGAGGCCCTGTAATTTTCACCATAGGTACACGTCAACTATGACAGGCAAAATGAGGAAAAACATTTCCAGAAAGTCACATTGTAGGATTTTTAATGAATTTATTTGCAAATGATGGTGGAAAATAAGTATTTGGTCAATAACAAAAGTTTCTCAATACTTTGTTATATACCCTTTGTTGGCAATGACACAGGTCAAACGTTTTCTGTAAGTCTTCACAAGGTTTTCACACACTGTTGCTGGTATTTTGGCCCATTCCTCCATGCAGATCTCCTCTAGAGCAGTGATGTTTTGGGGCTGTCGCTCGGCAACACGGACTTTCAACTCCTCCAAAGATTTTCTATGGGGTTGAGATCTGGAGACTGGCTAGGCCACTCCAGGACCTTGAAATGCTTCTTACGAAGCCACTCCTTCGTTGCCCGGGCGGTGTGGTTTGGGATCATTGTCATGCTGAAAGACCCAGCCACGTTTCATCTTCAATGCCCTTGCTGATGGAAGGAGGTTTTCACTCAAAATCTCATGATACATGGCCCCATTCATTCTTTCCTTTACACAGATCAGACGTCCTGGTCCCTTTGCAGAAAAAACAGCCCCAAAGCATGATGGTTCCACCCCCATGCTTCACAGTAGGTATGGTGTTCTTCGGATGCAACTCAGCATTCTTTGTCCTCCAAACACGACGAGTTGAGTTTTTTACCAAAAAGTTCTATTTTGGTTTCATCTGACCATATGACATTCTCCCAATCCTCTTCTGGATCATCCAAATGCACTCTAGCAAACTTCAGACGGGCCTGGACATGTACTGGCTTAAGCAGGGGGACACGTATTGCACTGCAGGATTTGAGTCCCTGGCGGCGTAGTGTGTTACTGATTGTAGGCTTTGTTATTTGGTCCCAGCTCTCTGCAGGTCATTCACTAGGTCCCCCCGTGTGGTTCTGGGATTTTTGCTCACACGTTCTTGTGATCATTTTGACCCCACGGGGTGAGATCTTGCGTGGAGCCCCAGATCGAGGGAGATTATCAGTGGTCTTGTATGTCTTCCATTTCCTAATAATTGCTCCCACAGTTGATTTCTTCAAACCAAGCTGCTTACCTATTGCAGATCAGATTCAGTCTTCCAGCCTGGTGCAGGTCTAACATTTTGTTTCTGGTGTCCTTTGACAGCTCTTTGGTCTTGGCCATAGTGGAGTTTGGAGTGTGACTGTTTGAGGTTGTGGACAGGTGTCTTTATACTGATAACAAGTTCAAACAGGTGCATTAATACAGGTAACGAGTGGAGGACAGAGGAGCCTCTTAAAGAAGAAGTTACAGGTCTGTGAGAGCTAGAAATCTTGCTTGTTTGTAGGTGACCAAATACTTATTTTCCACCATAATTTGCAAATAAATTCATAAAACATCCTACGATGTGATTTTCTGGATATTTTTTCTCAATTTGTCTGTCATAGTTGACGTGTACCTATGATGAAAATTACAGGCCTCTCTCATCTTTTTAAGTGGGAGAACTTGCACAATTGGTGGCTGACTAAATACTTTTTTTCCCCACTGTAGTACACTACTTTAGACCACAGTCCTATTCCCTATATAGTACACTACTTTAGACCAGAGTCCTATGGCCCCTATTCCCTATATAGTACACTACTTTAGACCACAGTCCTATTCCCTATATAGTACACTACTTTAGACCAGAGTCCTATTCCCTATATAGTGCACTACTTTTAGACCAGAGTCCTATTCCCTATATAGTGCACTACTTTAGACCACAGTCCTATTCCCTATATAGTGCACTACTTTAGACCACAGTCCTATTCCCTCTATAGTGCACTACTTTAGACCACAGTCCTATTCCCTCTATAGTGCACTATTTTAGACCACAGTCCTATTCCCTATGTAGTGCACTACTTTAGACCACAGTCCTATTCCCTATATAGTGCACTACTTTAGGACCACAGTCCTATTCCCTATATAGTGCACTACTTTAGACCACAGTCCTATTCCCTATATAGTACACTACTTTAGACCAGAGTCCTATTCCCTATATAGTGCACTACTTTAGACCAGAGTCCTATTCCCTATATAGTGCACTACTTTAGACCAGAGTCCTATTCCCTATATAGTGCACTACTTTAGACCAGAGTCCTATTCCCTATATAGTACACTACTTTAGACCAGAGTCCTATTCCCTATATAGTGCACTACTTTAGACCAGAGCCCTATGACACCCTATTCCCTATATAGTACACTACTTTAGACCAGAGCCCTATGATTTCAATTTTCAATTTCAATTTTTATTTTATATAGCCCTCTTACATCAGCTAATATCTCGAAGTGCTGTACAGAAACCCAGCCTAAAACCCCAAACAGCTAGTAATGCAGGTGTAGAAGCACGGTGGCTAGGAAAAAACTCCCTAGAAAGGCGAAAACCTAGGAAGAAACCTAGAGAGGAACCAGGCTATGAGGGGTGGCCAGTCCTCTTCTGGCTGTGCCGGGTGGAGATTATAACAGAACCATTCCAAGATGTTCAAAAATGTTCATAAGTGACAAGCATGTCAAATAATAATCAGGAATAAATCTCAGTTGGCTTTTCATAGCCGATCATTAAGAGTTTGAAACAGCAGGTCTGGGACAGGTAGGGGTTCCATAACCGCAGGCAGAACAGTTGAAACTGGAATAGCAGCAAGGCCAGGCGGACTGGGGACAGCAAGGAGGTCACCACACGGCCGGTAGTCCCGACGTATGGTCCTAGGGCTCAGGTCTCTCAGTTGGCTTTTCATAGCCGATCATTAAAGAGTTGAAAACAGCAGGTCTGGGACAGGTAGGGGTTCGTAGCCCGCAGGCAGAACAGTTGAAACTGGAATAGCAGCAAGGCCAGGCGGACTGGGGGACAGCAAGGTGTCATCATGCCCGGTAGTCCTGACGTATGGTCCTAGGGCTCAGGTTCTCAGAGGAAAGAGAGAACGAGAGAATTAGAGAGAGCATACTTAAATTCACACAGGACACTGGATAAGACAGGAGAAGTACTCCAGGTATAACCAACTAACCCCAGCCCCCCGACACATAAACTACTGCAGCATAAATACTGGAGGCTGAGACAGGAGCGGTCCGGAGACACTGTGGCCCCATCCGAAGAAAACCCCCGGACAGGGCCAAACAGGAAGGATATAACCCCACCCACTCCGCCAAAGCACAGCCCCCGCCCACTAGAGGGATATCCCCAACCACCAACTTACAATCCTGAGACAGGCCGAGTATAGCCCACAGAGGTCTCCACCACAGCACAAACCAAGGGGGGGGGGGCGCCGCCACCCAGACAGGAAGATCACGTCAGTAACTCAACCCACTCAAGTGACGCACCCCCTCCCAGGGACGCATGAAAGAGCACCAGCAAGCCAGTGACTCAGCCCCTGCAACAGGGTTAGAGCAGAGAACCTCAGTGGAGAGGGGAACCGGCCCGGGCAGAGACAGCAAGGGCTGTTCGTTGCTCCAGCCTTTCCGTTCACCTTCACACTCCTGGGCCAGACTACACTCAATCATATGACCTACTGAAGAGATAAGTCTTCAGTAAAGACTTAAAGGTTGAGACCGAGTCTGCGTCTCTCACATGGGTAGGCAGACTGTCCATAAAAATGGAGATCTATAGGAGAAAGCCCTGCCTCCCGCTGTTTGCTTAGAAATTCTAGGGACAATTAGGAGGACCCTGCGTCTTGTGACCGTAGCGTACGTATTGGTATGTACGGCAGGACCAACTCGGAAAGATAGGTAGGAGCAAGCCCATGTACGCTTTATAGGTTAACAGTAAAACCTTGAAATCAGCCCTTGCCTTAACAGGAAGCCAGTGTAGGAAGCTAGCACTGGAGTAATATGATCAAATTTCTTGTTTTCTAGTCAGGATTCTAGCAGCCGTATTTAGCACTAACTGAAGTTTTATTTAGTGCTTTATCCGGGTAGCCGGAAAAATAGAGCATTGCAGTAGTCTAACCTAGAAGTAACAAATGCATGGATTAATTTTTCTGCATCATTTTTGGACAGAAAATTTCTGATTTTTGCAATGTTACGTAGATGGAAAAAAAGCTGTCCTTGAAACAGTCTTGATATGTTCGTCAAAAGAGAGATCAGGGTCAAGAGTAACGCCGAGGTCCTTCACAGTTTTATTTGAGACGGACTTTACAACCATCAAAATGAATTGTCAGATTAACAGAAGATCTCTTTGTTTCTTGGGACCTAGAACAAGCATCTCTGTTTTGTCCGAGTTTAAAAGTAAAAAGTTTTCAGCCATCCACTTCCTTATGTCTGAAACACAGGCTTCTAGCGAGGGCAATTTTGGGGGCTTCACCATGGTTTCATTGAAATGTACAGCTGTGTGTCATCCGCATAGCAGTGAAAGTTAACATTATGTTTTCGAATAACATCCCCAAGAGGTAAAATATATAGTGAAAACAATAGTGGTCCTAAAACGGAACCTTGAGGAACACCGAAATGTACAGTTGATTTGTCGGAGGACAGACCATTCACAGAGACAAACTGATATCTTTCCGACAGGTAGGATCTAAACCAGGCCAGAACTTGTCCGTGTAGACCAATTTGGGTTTCCAGTCTCTCCAAAAGCATGTGGTGATCGATGGTGTCAAAGGCAGCACTAAAGGTCTAGTAGCACGAGGCCAGATGCAGAGCCTCGGTCTGACGCCATTAAAAGGTCATTTACCACCTTCACAAGTGCAGTCTCAGTGCTATGATGGGGTCTAAAACCAGACTGAAGCATTTCGTATACATTGTTTGTCTTCAGAAAGGCAGTGAGTTGCTGCGCAACAGCTTTTTCTAAAATTTTTGAGAGGAATGGAAGATTCGATATAGGCCGATAGTTTTTTATTTATTTTCCGGGTCAAGGTTTGGCTTTTTCAAGAGAGGCTTTATCACTGCCCACTTTTAGTGAGTTTGGTACACATCCGGTGGATAGAGAGCTGTTTATTATGTTCAACATAGGAGGGCCAAGCACAGGAAGCAGCTCCTTCAGCAGTTTTAGTAGGAATAGGATCCAGTATGCAGCTTGAAGGTTTAGAGGCCATGATTATTTTCATCATTGTGTCAAGAGATATAGTACTAAAACACTTAAGTGTCTCTCCCGATCCCAGGCCCTCGCAGAGCTGTGCAGATCCAGCGACAGCTAAGCCCTGGAGGAATACGCAGATTCAAAGAGGAGTCCGTAATTTGCTTTCTAATGGTCATGATCTTTTCCTCAAAGAAGTTCCTCAAACTATGACACCCTATTCCCTATATAGTACACTACTTTAGACCACAGTCCTATTCCCTATATAGTACACTACTTTAGACCACAGTCCTATTCCCTATATAGTGCACTACTTTAGACCAGAGTCCTATTCCCTATATAGTGCACTACTTTAGACCAGAGTCCTATTCCCTATATAGTGCACTACTTTAGACCAGAGTCCTATTCCCTATATAGTGCACTACTTTAGACCACAGTCCTATTCCCTATATATATGCATTACTTTAGACCAGAGTCCTATTCCCTATATAGTACACTACTTTAGACCAGAGTCCTATTCCCTATATAGTACACTACTTTAGACCAGAGCCCTATGACACCCTATTCCCTATATAGTACACTACTTTAGACCAGAGCCCTATGACACCCTATTCCCTATATAGTACACTACTTTAGACCAGAGCCCTATGACACCCTATTCCCTATATAGTGCACTACTTTAGACCAGAGCCCTATGACACCCTATTCCCTATATAGTGCACTACTTTAGACCAGAGCCCTATGACACCCTATTCCCTATATAGTGCACTACTTTAGACCAGGTCCCAGTCAATTTCAGACTCAGTCTAGAAGGTGCTTTTTGGAGTTTTCAATTTTTTTTATAAAGCCTTAATTTGTTCTCTCTCTGACAGACCTGGGTTCTGATTGGATTAGCATCGAGCACTTCCTGTGGGGTCGTGACCGTCTCAGCCTATCACAGGTGTTGCTGGGTACCAGATGTTCCAGTCTAAATGAGTAAACCAGGTTTTTCCAGCCAGGAACAGAACTTTGTTTGGTAAACCCTCTGAGGTTGAGGGGAGACTGAAGAGGAGACAGGGGGGAGAGTGGGGTAGACTCCGGGGGAGAGGGAGGAGAGGAGGGTAGACTCCGGGGGAGACAGGGAGGAGAGGAGGAGACAGGGGGGAGAGGGGGGTAGACTCCGGGGGAGAGGGGGGTAGACTCCGGGGGAGACAGCCGAGAGGAGAGAGAGGAGGGTAGACTCCGGGGGAGACAGGGAGGAGAGGAGGAGACAGGGGGGAGAGTGGGGTAGACTCCGGGGGAGAGGGGGGTAGACTCCGGGGGAGAGGGAGGAGAGGAGGAGACAGGGAGGAGAGGGGGGGAGACTGAGGGGGAGACAGGGAGGAGAGGGGGAGACAGGGAGGAGAGGGGGAGACAGGGAGGAGAGGAGGAGACAGGGAGGAGAGGGAGGAGACAGGGAGGAGAGGGGGGGTAGACTCCGGGGGAGACAGAGGGAGGAGAGGAGGAGACAGGGAGGAGAGGGGGGTAGACTGAGGGGGAGACAGGGAGGAGAGGGAGGTAGACTGAGGGGGAGACAGGGGGGAGAGGGGGGTAGACTGAGGGGGAGACAGGGGGGGAGAGGGGGGTAGACAGAGGGGGGAGACAGGGGGGAGAGGGGGGTAGACTGAGGGGGAGACAGGGAGGGAGAGAGTGGGGTAGACTCCGGGGGAGACAGGGGGGAGAGGGGGGTAGACTGAGGGGGAGACAGGGAGGAGAGAGGGGGGTAGACTGAGAGGGGGGAGACAGGGGGGAGAGGAGGGTAGACTGAGGGGGAGACAGGGAGGAGAGGGGGGTAGACTGAGGGGGAGACAGGGGGGAGAGGGGGGTAGACTGAGGGGGAGACAGGGAGGAGAGGGGGGTAGACTGAGGGGGAGACAGGGGAGGAGGGGGTAGACTGAGGGGGAGGCGAGGAGGGGAGAGAGGGGGTAGACTGGGGGAGACAGGGGGAGAGAGGGGAGTAGACTGAGGGGGAGACAGGGAGGAGAGGGGGGGTAGACTGAGGGGGAGACAGGGGGGAGAGAGGGGGGTTAGACTGAGGGGGAGACAGGGAGGAGAGGGGGGGTAGACTGAGGGGGGAGACAGGGGGGAAGGGGGGGGGTAGACTCCGGGGGAGGAGGGAGAGAGGAGAGGGGGTAGACTCGGGGGGGAGAGGGAGGAGGGGGGTAGACTCCGGGGGAGGAGAGGGGGAGAGGGGGGTAGACTCCAGGGAGGGAGGAGGGGGGTAGACTCCGGGGGGGAGAGGAGAGAGGAGAGGGGGGTAGACTCCGGGGGAGACAGGGGGGAGAGGGGGGTATAGGGGGTAGACTCCGGGGGCGAGAGGAGAGGAGAGGGGGGTAGACTCCGGGGGGAGAGGAGGAGAGGGGGGTAGACTCACGGGGGAGACAGGGGGGAGAGGGGGGGTAGACTCCGGGGAGGGAGAGGGAGGAGAGGGGGGTAGACTCCGGGGGAGAGGGGAGGAGAGAGTAGGGGGTAGAGAGGGGGGAGAGGGAGGAGAGAGGGGGGTAGACTGAGAGGGGGAGACAGGGAGGGGAGGAGGGGACAGGACTGAGAGGTGGAGACAGGGGGGAGAGGGGGGTGGACTCCGGGGGGGGAGGGAGGAGGAAGGGGAGGGTCAGGTAGACTGAGGGGGAGAGACAGGGGGGAGAGGGGGGGAAGACTCGGGGGAGAGAGGAGGAGAGGGGGGGTAGACTCGGGGGGAGACAGGGAGGGGAGGAGAGACAGGGAGGAGAGGAGGGAGAGGGAGGAGAGGGGGGTAGACTCCGAGGGGAGAGGGAGGAGAGAGGGGAAGTGACTAACTGGGGGAGGACAGGGAGGTGGAGAGGAGGGAGACAGGGAGGAGAGGAGGAGACAGGGAGGAGAGGGGGAGGAGACAGGGAGGACAGGGGGGTACTGAGGGGAGGACAGGGAAGGAGACAGGGAGAGGGGGGGTAGACTGAGGGTGGGGGGGACAGTGAGGAGAGGGGGAGACAGGATGGAGACCAGGGGGGGACAGGGGGGACAGAGACACATTCGGTCAAAAGTTTTAGAACACCTACTCATTCAAGTGTTTTTCTTTATTTTTACTATTTTCTACATTGTAGAATACTAGTGAAGACATCAAAAAACTATGAAATAACACATATGGAGTCATGTAGTAACCTTTTTTTTGTCATTTTGTCTCTGTCATAGTTGACGTTTACCTATGATGTAATTTACAAGGCCTCTCTCATCTCTTTAACTGGGGGAGAAGTTTTTTTTTTTTTGCACAATTGGTGGCTGACTAAATACTTTTTTTCCCCACTGTACGTTGGACTCATATTTTCCACTTTAAAATGTACTGTAATGTCAAACAACAAACATTGATGATTTCAAAGTTTAACAAAAAACATACAAGTCTACTTGAACAAGTTACTGAAGAACCGTACAGATCTAAGTTTGGTATTGAGAATGGCCTCAACGTTATAACCATGTCCCTTTCTCATCAGACCAACGATGCCCCATTCATCTTTCCTTTACACGGATCAGTCATCCTGGTCCCTTTGCAGAAAAACAGCCCCAAAGCATGATTGTTTCTACCCCCATGCTTCACAGTGGGGTATGGTTTTCTTTGGAGGATGCAACTCATTTTGTCCTCCAAAAACGGACGAGTTGAGTTTTTTACAAAAAGTTATATTTTGGTTTCATCTGACCATATGACATTCTCCCAATCCTCTTATGGATCATCCAAATACACTCTAGCAAACTCAGAAGGGCCTGGACATGTACTGGCTTGAGCAGGGAGGACACGTCTTGACACTGCAGGAGGAGGGGAGTCCCTGGCGGGTAGACAGGTTACTGATGGTAGGCTTTGTTACTATTGGTCCCAGCTCTCTGCAGGTCATATCACTAGGTCCCCCCGTCTGGTTCTGGGATTTTTGCTCACCACCACGGGGTGAAGATCTTGCGTGGAGCCCCAGATCGAGGGGAGATTATCAGTGAGTCTTGTATGTCTTCCATTTCCCTAATTGCTCCCACAGTTGAATTTCTTCAAACCAAGCTAGGGCTTACCTGATTGCAGATGCAGTCTTCCCAGCCTGGTGATGAGGTCTACATTTTTGTTCTGGTGTCCTTTGACAGCTCTTTGGTCTTCGGCCCATAGGGAGTTTGGATGTGTGACTGTTTGAGGTTGTGGACAGGTGTCTTTTATACTGATAACAAGTTCAAACAGGTGCCATTAATACAGCTAACGAGTGGAGGACAGAGGAGCCTCTTAAAATGAGAAGTTACAGGTCTGTGAGAGCCAGAAATTTGCTTGTTTGGAGGTGACCAAATACTTAGTTTTTCGGGCCCATAATCTGCAAACAAATTAATTAGAAAATCCTACAATGTGATTTTCTGGATTTTTTTTCTCTCAATTTGTCTGTAATAGTTGACGTGTACCAATGATGAAAATTACAGGCCTCTCTCATCTTTTTAAGTGGGAGAACTGCACAGTTGGTGGCTGACTAAATACACATTTTTTTTCCCCACTGTAATTCAGCTATTACGGTGGAATTACCTTACGTTCATTTTGATGATACCATCCTGATTTCGTAGGATTCATCTCTACAAAACCTTTTTCTCTCTTGAGAGATCAGCCTTTTACCTTTAACACCTCCTTTCCATCTCTGTCAGACAGACGGACACTTCCATAACCTTGAACACCTCCTTCCATCTCTGTCAGACAGACGGACACTTATTTTACCTTGAACACCTCCTGCCCATCTCTGTCAGACAGACGGACACTTATTTAACCTTGAACACCTCCTTCCATCTCTGTCAGACAGACGGACACTTCCATAACCTTGAACACCTCCTGTCCATCTCTGTCAGACAGACGGACACTTCCATAACCTTGAACACCTCCTTCCATCTCTGTCAGACAGACGGACACTTCCATAACCTTGAACACCTCCTTCCATCTCTGTCAGACAGACGGACACTTCTTTTACCTTTACCACCTCTTGACCATCTCTGTCAGACAGACGGACACTTCTCAAAGAGCAGTGGGGTGACGACCGACAGCTTTGGGCTTAACTTATCAAATACCTCTGAAGGGTACATGTCCTCCTCTCCTCTCTCCTCCTCTCTCTCCTCTCTCCTCCTCTCTCTCCTGCTCCTCCTCAGACGTCATGGCTAGAATCCAATACCAAAATCTCAACACTGGGCCTCCCTCTCCTGTGGGTTGGATCGATTGTGTCCGCAGGAGGGGTGAGTGACTGGTTGTGTTTTTATTGACGTACCTTCTCAACTTAAAGAGCAACAGGATATCAACTCTATAGAGGGAGGGAGGAGGGGTGGAGGGATGGTGACAGGGCCATGGGGTGCTGAAGGTGAAAAGGTTTTGGAGAGAGAGAGGTAGACAGAGTGATACAGAGGGGGAGAGAGAGAGGTAGACAGAGAGAGAGGGGGAGAGAGAGGGGAGAGAGAGAGAGAGAGGTAGACAGAGTGATACAGAGGGAGAGAGAGAGGTAGACAGAGTGATACAGAGGGGGAGAGAGAGAGGTGAGAGAGGGGAGAGGGGGAGAGAGAGAGAGAGGTAGAGACAGGGGGGAGAGAGAGAGAGAGAGAGAGACAGACAGTGATACAGAGGGAGGGGAGAGAGAGAGAGAGGTAGACAGGAGAGACAGAGAGGGGAGGAGGAGAGGGAGGACAGAGAGAGAGAGACAGAGGGAGAGGGAGAGAGGTAGACAGCGAGACAGAGGGAGGGAGAGAGAGGTAGACAGTGAGACAGAGGGGGAGAGAGAGAGGTAGACAGTGAGACAGAGGGAGAGAGAGAGAGGTAGACAGTGAGACAGAGGGGAGAGAGAGAGAGAGGTAGACAGTGAGACAGAGGGGGAGAGAGAGAGAGAGAGGTAGACAGTGAGACAGAGGGGGGGGAGAGAGAGAGAGGTAGACAGTGAGACAGAGGGGGAGAGAGAGAGAGGTAGACAGTGAGACAGAGGGGGGAGAGAGAGAGGTCGAGAGAGGTAGACAGTGAGACAGAGGGGAGAGGTAGACAGTGAGACAGAGAGAGAGAGGAGACAGAGACAGAGGGGGGGAGATTGAGACAGAGAGAGGTAGACAGGTGAGACAGTGAGACAGAGGGGAGAGAGAGAGAGGTAGACAGAGTGAGAGAGAGGGAGAGGAGAGAGAGGTAGACAGTGAGAGAGAGGAGACAGAGGGGGGGGGGAGAGAGGAGGTAGACAGAAGAGACAGAGGGGGAGAGAGAGGTAGACAGTGAGACAGAGGGGGGAGAGAGAGAGGTAGAACAGTGAGAGAGAGAGGAGGAGAGTGGGAGTGAGAGGAGAGAGTAGACAGTGAGACAGAGGGGGAGAGAGAAGAGAGGTAGATAGACAGTGAGACAGAGAGAAAGGAGGGAGAGAGAGAGGGTAGACAGTGAGACAGAGGGGAGAGAGAGAGAGTAGACAGAGACAGAGAGAGAGAGGTAGACAGTGAGACAGAGGGGGGAGAGAGAGAGAGAGGAGAGAGAGGTAGACAGTGAGACAGAGGGGAGAGAGAGAGAGAGAGAGAGAGGTGAGACAGAGGGGGAGGAGAGAGAGTAGAGGTGTAGACCATTGAGAGGAGAGAGAGAGAGTAGAGACAGGTAGACTCCTGAGACAGAGGGGGGAGAGAGAGGTGAGACAGTGAGACAGAGGGAGGGAGAGAGAGAAGGAGAGAGAGGTAGAGAGAGAGACAGACAGTGAGACAGAGGGAGAGACCCCCGTAGAACAGCGCTACAGAAGGGAGAGAGAGAAGAGACAGAGAGAGACGAGGGGAGAGAGAGGAGAGAGAGGAGGTAGACATTGAGACAGAGGGGGGAGAGGGAGAAGGAGAGAGCATGGTAGACAGAGAGAGAGACAGGGAGACAGAGAGGGAGAGAGAGAGGTATCTCTCTTGAGACACAGAGGGAGGAAGGTCAGAGAGACAGAGTAGATCTCAGTGAGAGCAGGGAGGGAGGTAAAGAGAGAGGTAGGTGATCTCTCTCTCTCCCCTCCAGAGGATTTCACCCCAGAAAACGAGACTTCTTCTATGAGGTGTGGAGAACATTGAGTCTCAGAGTTCTCCAGGAGTAGAGAGAGGTAGACTCTCTGAGACAGGAGAACTCTCTCTCTCACACTTTTTCTCCTTGTCTCTCTACTAACTCTCTGAAGTCTTTCTCTCTCTCTCTCTCTCTGATCTCGAAGAGGGATTGTCCTGAGAGGTCTCCTCTCTCTCTCTGAGACAGAGAAAGGGAGAGGAGAGATCTCTCTCTCTCTCTCTCTCTCTCTCTCTCTCTCCTCTCTCTCTCATTGAGACATTCCCTCTCCTCCTGTCTCTCAACACATTCTCTCTCTCCTCAGAGTTAGGCTTGAGACAGAGGCTGGGGAGAGAGAGAGGTCCCTCAGAGAGGAGGCTCTGAGACTGTAGACAGAGAGACAGAGGGGAATTCCAGAGAGAAGTGAGAAATGAGAGAGGGAGGTCTCTGACACTCTCGAGAGAGAGAAATAGTGAGATCCCAACGAATAATGAGCACAGCGGGAGATCCCTGTTGTTTAAAGGTATACAGTAACAGATTCCCAAGAGAGAGAAGGAGTCTTAAATAGGGGAGGAGAGATTCCAAGCGAGAGGTAGAGAGTGAGAGATGTAGGAGAGATTCTCGGAGAAGAGAAGAAATCAATTCTTGAGATGACGAGAGAGAGAGAGGAGGGGAGAGGAGAGAGAGAGGACGAGACAGTGAGAGAGAGAGTAGAGAGAGAGAGTGAGACAGAGAGAGAGAGAGAGAAGAGAGAGAGAGAGAGAGAGAGGGGGCAAGACAGAGGGAGAGAGTTCGAGAGGTAGAGACAGTGAGACAGAGAGAGAGAGAGAGCGAGAGACAGAGGAGAGAGACAGTAGAGACAGAGGGGGGAGAGAGAGAGAGAGGAGAGAGTGAAGGGAGGTTAAAGGTCTGACCTGTAGAGGTGTTGATCTCTTCTCTCCTTCGCCCCCTCTCTCTCTGAAGGGGGATTGGATTCCCCCAGAAAACTCTTTGACTTCTTCTCTGATGTTTGATTGAATGTTGGAGCAAACATGGGGTCCCTTATCCTCCATGTCTCATCATGTTAGCCACTCCCTCTCTCTGTCTCTCTCTCTGTCTCTCCTCTCTCTCTCTCTCTCTCTCTCTCTCTCTCTCTCTCTGTGTCTGTGTCTCTCTCTCTCTCTCTCTCTCTCTCTCTCTCTCTCTCTCTCTCTCTCTGTCTCGATCTCTCTCTCTCGATCTCTCTCTCTCTCTCTGATCTCGATCTCTCTCTCTCTCTCTCTCTCTCTCTCTCTCTCTCTGTCTATCTCTGTCTCTGTCTCGATCTATCTCTCTTCTCGTCTCTCTCTCTCTCTCTCTCTCCCTCTCTCTCTCTTCTCTCTCTCTCTCTCTCTTCTCACACTTTTTCTTCTTCTCTCTCTCTCTCTCACACTTTTTTCTCTCTCTCTTCTCTCTCACACTTTTTCTCTCTCTCTCTCAAACTTCTCTCTCAAAACTTTCTCTCTCTCTCTCTCTCTCACACACACACTTTTCTCTCTCTCTCTCTCTCTCCCTCTCTCTCTCTGTCTCTCTCTCTCTCTCTCTCTCTCTCTCTCTCTCTCTCTCTGTCTCTAACACATTCCCTCTCCCTCCTGTTAGCTTCCAGCAGTAGGCTGTGAGGATGTCTGTTGAAGGGTGGCAGAGGAGGTTGTTTACTGTCTCCACTACAAAATGGAATTCAAATCTAAGTGATGAAATGTTCAGCTTGTGTCTCTGACACATCTCCTTTGTTTAAATATGTAAAAGATTCCCAACTAATAATAATCCATCTCCTGTTGTTTAAATATGTAAAAGATTCCCAACTAATAATAATCAATTTCCTGTTGTTTAAATATGTAAAAGATTCCCAACTAATGAGAGGGAGAGAGAGAGAGAGAGAGAGAGAGAGAGAGAGAGAGAGAGAGAGAGAGAGAGAGAGAGAGAGAGAGAGAGAGAGAGAGAGAGAGAGAGAGAGAGAGAGAGAGAGAGAGGAGAGAGAGAGAGAGAGAGAGAGAGAGAGAGAGAGAGAGAGAGAGAGAGAGAGAGAGAGAGAGAGAGAGGGAGAGAGAGAGTAAAAGAAGCTAGTTGTTTTATGTGTTGTAGGAAATGTAGAGGGAGAAGGAGAAGGATATCTCATCTTGAGTGTTTGTACAGCAGCACGGTTTGTCCTCTTGGAATCCTTCACAACTCCATGAAGCCCACACAGTAATGTGATAGCAGAGCACGTGCTCAACCTGAAACACTGATCTGAGCTGAGAGGGAGAGGGCTTGGAAACAGAGGCAGAGAGAAGTCTGCTGCCTGCCTGCTATTAAAGTGTTATTTATAGGTAAACTAAAGTATCTTTCATTCACCTCAACCTGCTCCTGGTGTCAGGTGCCTTTTTAAGTCTATATGGTTGCCATAGATACGTTCATACATATTTTCTATGTAGTCTGTTTGATACCACAGTCGGTGCACAGAAAAACAATAAGTCCGGGTAATTGGCCAATTGAAGTTTTCTAAACTTCTGCAAAAGAATGTGTTTCCCGTTTAGTTGCAACAGAAATCAATTTTCTCTGTGTTTTGTTGAATGCAAATACTGCTGCTCCTCTGTTTGTCAGCGTTTTGTCAGTCAGTTCCTCTGAAGACGGCTCATGTTGTGCTGCTGTTTCTATTGAATAAGGTCCCAAATGGCACCCTATAATATAGTGCACTCCTTTTGATAAGTGCCCTATGGGCCTTGGTCAAAAGTAGTGCACTATATAGGGAATAGGGTGCCATTTGGGACTCAGATATTAAGTGAGTGGATTCCTCGTGCCAAGCAGAGAGCTGTATTTCCTGGGAGGGTATAAACATTTGAATGGGACTGATATGAATGCTCTCCTTCTGTCAGAGCGGAGCGGCACCGATGAGCACCTGGGAAAACTAACACAACAGTTGATTCACTAATTTTAGTCATTTAGCAAACGCTCTTATCCAGAGCGACTTACAGTTAGTGAGTGCATAATTTTTTTTATACTGGCCTCCCGTGGGAAACAAACCCGCAACCCTGGCGTTGCAAGCAACCAACTGAGCTACAGGAGGCCCACTCATGGAGCGGTGGCCAATGTTCGTTTGGATCTACCCGAGCAGGGTTCGGCTCTTCCTCCAAAGCAGGGGGTCGTTAAAATATAATAATAATATGCCATTTAGCAGACGCTTTTATCCAAAGCGACTTACAGTCATGCGTGCATACATCTTTGTGTATGGGTGGTCCCGGGGATCGAACCCTGGCGTTACAAGCGCCGTGCTCTACCAGCTGAGCTACAGAGGACCAAGCAGGGGTCGTTACTCAATGGCTGGTCCGGGTAGTCGATGGCAGGTCGCTGGGCTGTCCCTCGGCGTTGGGGTAGCCTCTCAAGGCTGCGTCGGGCGTGTCCCCCCCGTGTCTGTAGTGGCAGGGGATACAACACATCCAATCAGAGCACAGAGTACTGGCCAACAACTGGAGTCATTTGGGTATTTTCCCCCACAGCAGCAACGAGGTGGTAGTGGTAAAGAGGACTCCGGGGGGAGTCTTAGACCACTGCGCCACTTGGGAGTAGTCATGCTATCAGACCATGAGACCTGCTGATGGGTGATATAAAGACCATGAGACCTGCTGATGGGTAATATAAAGACCATGAGACCTGCTGATGGGTGATATAAAGACCATGAGACCTGCTGATGGGTAATATAAAGACCATGAGACCTGCTGATGGGTAATATAAAGACCATGAGACCTGCTGATGGGTAATATAAAGACCATGAGACCTGCTGATGGGTGATATAAAGACAATGAGACCTGCTGATGGGTGATATAAAGACCATGAGACCTGCTGATGGGTGATATAAAGACCATGAGACCTGCTGATGGGTGATATAAAGACCATGAGACCTGCTGATGGGTGATATAAAGACAATGAGACCTGCTGATGGTGATATAAAGACAATGAGACCTGCTGATGGGTAATATAAAGACCATGAGACCTGCTGATGGGTAATATAAAGACCATGAGACCTGCTGATGGGTGATATAAAGACCATGAGACCTGCTGATGGGTGATATAAAGACAATGAGACCTGCTGATGGGTGATATAAAGACAATGAGACCTGCTGATGGGTAATATAAAGACCATGAGACCTGCTGATGGGTGATATAAAGACCATGAGACCTGCTGATGGGTGATATAAAGACCATGAGACCTGCTGATGGGTAATATATAAAGACCATGAGACCTGCTGATGGGTGATATAAAGACAATGAGACCTGCTGATGGGTGATATAAAGACAATGAGACCTGCTGATGGGTGATATATAAAGACCATGAGACCTGCTGATGGGTGATATAAAGACCATGAGACCTGCTGATGGGTGATATAAAGACCATGAGACCTGCTGATGGGTGATATAAAGACCATGAGACCTGCTGATGGGTGATATAAAGACAATGAGACCTGCTGATGGGTGATATAAAGACCATGAGACCTGCTGATGGGTGATATAAAGACCATGAGACCTGCTGATGGGTGATATAAAGACCATGAGACCTGCTGATGGGTGATATAAAGACCATGAGACCTGCTGATGGGTGATATAAAGACCATGAGACCTGCTGATGGGTGATATAAAGACCATGAGACCTGCTGATGGGTAATATAAAGACCATGAGACCTGCTGATGGGTGATATAAAGACCATGAGACCTGCTGATGGGTAATATAAAGACCATGAGACCTGCTGATGGGTAATATAAAGACCATGAGACCTGCTGATGGGTAATATAAAGACCATGAGACCTGCTGATGGGTGATATAAAGACAATGAGACCTGCTGATGGGTGATATAAAGACCATGAGACCTGCTGATGGGTGATATAAAGACCATGAGACCTGCTGATGGGTGATATAAAGACCATGAGACCTGCTGATGGGTGATATAAAGACAATGAGACCTGCTGATGGGTGATATAAAGACAATGAGACCTGCTGATGGGTAATATAAAGACCATGAGACCTGCTGATGGGTAATATAAAGACCATGAGACCTGCTGATGGGTGATATAAAGACCATGAGACCTGCTGATGGGTGATATAAAGACAATGAGACCTGCTGATGGGTGATATAAAGACAATGAGACCTGCTGATGGGTAATATAAAGACCATGAGACCTGCTGATGGGTGATATAAAGACCATGAGACCTGCTGATGGGTGATATAAAGACCATGAGACCTGCTGATGGGTAATATAAAGACCATGAGACCTGCTGATGGGTGATATAAAGACAATGAGACCTGCTGATGGGTGATATAAAGACAATGAGACCTGCTGATGGGTGATATAAAGACCATGAGACCTGCTGATGGGTGATATAAAGACCATGAGACCTGCTGATGGGTGATATAAAGACCATGAGACCTGCTGATGGGTGATATAAAGACCATGAGACCTGCTGATGGGTGATATAAAGACCATGAGACCTGCTGATGGGTGATATAAAGACAATGAGACCTGCTGATGGGTGATATAAAGACCATGAGACCTGCTGATGGGTGATATAAAGACCATGAGACCTGCTGATGGGTGATATAAAGACCATGAGACCTGCTGATGGGTGATATAAAGACCATGAGACCTGCTGATGGGTGATATAAAGACCCATGAGACCTGCTGATGGGTGATATAAAGACCATGAGACCTGCTGATGGGTGATATAAAGACCATGAGACCTGCTGATGGGTGATATAAAGACCATGAGACCTGCTGATGGGTGATATAAAGACCATGAGACCTGCTGATGGGTAATATAAAGACAATGAGACCTGCTGATGGGTAATATAAAGACCATGAGACCTGCTGATGGGTAATATAAAGACCATGAGACCTGCTGATGGGTGATATAAAGACAATGAGACCTGCTGATGGGTGATATAAAGACCATGAGACCTGCTGATGGGTAATATAAAGACCATGAGACCTGCTGATGGGTGATATATAGACCATGAGACCTGCTGATGGGTGATATAAAGACAATGGCAGTCTGGTTTAGTAAGAGTCAGTGTGACTTGTGGCATGAGCACGATTCAGTTTAATCCTGGGTATTTACCAGAACACATACATTTACTGCAGACAATAATCCCAATTGTCCATCCACAGGCTGTGTACTGTCAGAGCCAAGACCAGAACTGCATTGTTCACCGTTAAACTGTGGCCAAATGGGAAGCCTTGTTTCACAACCTGTCATTCAGCAGAAAAAAAAATGTATAATGTGCAATTTGTTTAGTGGGGCCCATTATGACTGGAATAGCTAGCAATCAGACAGTCTTGGCAAGATTTAGAGGGTGTGTGTGTGTGTGTGTGTGTGTGTGTGTGTGTGTGTGTGTGTGTGTGTGTGTGTGTGTGCATACTGTGTGTGTGTGTGTGTGTGTCTGTGTGTGTGTGTGTGTGTGTGTGTGTGTGTGTCTGTCTGTGTGTGTGGCTGTGTGTGTGTATCTGTGTGTGTGTGTGTGTGTCTGTGTGTGTGTGTGTGTGTGTGTGTGTGTGTGTGTGTCTCTCTGTGTGTGTGTGTGTGTGTGTGTGTGTGTGTGTGTGTGTCTCTGTGTGTGTGTGTGTGTGTGTGTGTGTGTGTGTGTGTGTGTGTGTGTGTGTGTGTGTGTGTGTCTGTGTGTGTGTGTGCTGTGTGTGTGTGTGTGTGTGTGTGTGTGTGTGTGTGTGTCTGTGTGTGTGTGTGTGTGTGTGTGTGTGTGTGTGTGTGTGTGTGTGTGTGTGTGTGTGTGTGTGTGTGTGTGTGTTAGAATTCTAGCAGTGAGAAACCTTCTAATGACCTCTCCAAATCACAACGACCCACAATGCATTAGTCAGAACCCATTCATGTTCTAGGATACTGACTCTGTCATTAGATGTGGTAAAGTATCACTGTTTAGTTATTTAGTGTAACTTGTTCTTTTTAGGGGGTGCGTCCCAAATGTCACCCTATTCCTTATATAGTGCACTACTTTAGACCAGAGCCCCTATAGGTCTTGGTTAAATAAATAAATAGTGCACTATATAGGGAGTAGGGTGTGATTTGGGACTCAGCCTTAGTCCTGTCCATGTGTATAGACTTCTCCACCACCTCCTCTCGTGTGTTTAGTGTCTTCACAGCTCCCTAATTAACACAGTGGCAAACGTCTAGCTAACATTCTCTATGTCTTCACAGCTCCCTAATTAACACAGTGGCAAACGTCTAGCTAACATTCTCTATGTCTTCACAGCTCCCTAATTAACACAGTGACAAACGTCTAGCTAACATTCTCTATGTCTTCACAGCTCCCTAATTAACACAGTGACAAACGTCTAGCTAACATTCTCTATGTCTTCACAGCTCCCTAATTAACACAGTGACAAACGTCTAGCTAACATTCTCTATGTCTTCACAGCTCCCTAATTAACACAGTGGCAAACGTCTAGCTAACATTCTCTATGTCTTCACAGCTCCCTAATTAACACAGTGACAAACGTCTAGCTAACATTCTCTATGTCTTCACAGCTCCCTAATTAACACAGTGACAACGTCTAGCTAACATTCTCTATGTCTTCACAGCTCCCTAATTAACACAGTGGCAAACGTCTAGCTAACATTCTCTATGTCTTCACAGCTCCCTAATTAACACAGTGGCAAACGTCTAGCTAACATTCTCTATGTCTTCACAGCTCCCTAATTAACACAGTGACAAACGTCTAGCTAACATTCTCTATGTGGACAGTTGCACCACTTTGGTTGAACTGGTGGAAAATCCTTTCCGCTGTTTAACCGCTGCTCTGTAATCCCATAGGATGGAAAACTCAACATACCATCAGAGCAACACGGTACTGGTACTAAATGAAGACTAGTACCCTGTTACTAGATGAAGACTAGGACCCTGTTACTAGATGAAGACTAACAACACGGTACTGGTACCCTGTTACTAGATGAAGACTAGTACCCTGTTACTAGATGAAGACTGGTACCCTGTTACTAGATGAAGACTGGTACCCTGTTACTAGATGAAGACTAGTACCCTGTTACTAGATGAAGACTGGTACCCTGTTACTAGATGAAGACTGGTACCCTGTTACTAGATGAAGACTAGTACCCTGTTACTAGATGAAGACTGGTACCCTGTTACTAGATGAAGACTGGTACCCTGTTACTAGATGAAGACTAGTACCCCTGTTACTAGATGAAGACTGGTACCCTGTTACTAGATGAAGACTGGTACCCTGTTACTAGTTGAAGACTGGTACCCTGTTACTAGATGAAGACTGGTACCCTGTTACTAGATGAAGACTAGTACCCTGTTACTAGATGAAGACTAGGTACCCTGTTACTAGATGAAGACTGGTACCCTGTTACTAGATGAAGACTAGTACCCTGTTACTAGATGAAGACTGGTACCCTGTTACTAGATGAAGACTGGTACCCTGTTACTAGATGAAGACTGGTACCCCTGTTACTAGATGAAGACTGGTACCCTGTTACTAGATGAAGACTGGTACCCTGTTACTAGATGAAGACTGGTACC
Source organism: Coregonus suidteri (assembly GCA_036851935.1). Lineage (NCBI taxonomy): Eukaryota > Metazoa > Chordata > Actinopteri > Salmoniformes > Salmonidae > Coregonus > Coregonus suidteri. Next base: position 83,202,400 of record CM072220.1, read on the forward strand.
CTGTTACTAGATGAAGACTGGTACCCTGTTACTAGATGAAGACTGGTACCCTGTTACTAGATGAAGACTGGACCCTGTTACTAGATGAAGACTGGTACCCTGTTACTAGATGAAGACTGGTACCCTGTTACTAGATGAAGACTGGTACCCTGTTACTAGATGAAGACTAGTACCCTGTTACTAGATGAAGACTAGTACCCTGTTACTAGATGAAGACTGGTACCCTGTTACTAGATGAAGACTAGTACCCTGTTACTAGATGAAGACTAGGACCCTGTTACTAGATGAAGACTAGTACCCTGTTACTAGATGAAGACTAGTACCCTGTTACTAGATGAAGACTGGTACCCTGTTACTAGATGAAGACTAGTACCCTGTTACTAGATGAAGACTAACAGCACGTTAATATAATAATAATATGCCATTTAGCAGATGCTTTTATCCAAAGCGACTTACAGTCATGCGTGCATACATTTTTTGTGTATGGGTGGTCCCCGGGGGATCGAACCCACTACCCTTGGCGTTACAAGCGCCGTGCTCTACCAGCTGAGCTACAGAGGACAACTAACTTTACTGGTACCCTGTCATTAGATGAAGACAAAACAACATGTTCCATTAACTGACCTTCATCCAAAGTAGTTTTGATAGCAAACCTCTATATAGCTACGTATCTTTAGCTACATTGTTATTTTGAACAAATGTAGTTGTGTACTGCTTTAGTCACCGGGGATCGATATAAACAGCCTAATTAGAAATACTGTCTAGCTACATACCTTTCCTTTATAGCTTATTCTGCATAATATATACAGGACCAGTCAAAGGTTTGGACACACCTACTCATTCAAGGGTTTTTCTTTATTTTTACTATTTTCTACGTTGTAGAATAATAGTGAAGACATCAAAACTATGAAATAACACATATGGAATCATGTAGTAACCAAAAAAGTGTTAAACAAATCCAATATATATTTTATATTTTGAGATTCTTCAAAGTAGCCACCCTTTGCCTTGATGACAGCTTTGCACACACTTGGCATTTTCTCAACCAGCTTCACCTGGAATGCTTTTCCAACAGTCTTTAAGGAGTTCCCACATATGCTGAGCACTTGTTGGCTGCTTTTCCTTCACTATGCGGTCCAACTCATCCCAAACCATCTCAATTGGGTTGAGGTCGGGGGATTGTGGAGGCCAGGTCATCTGATGCAGCACTCCATCACTCTCCTTGTTCAAATAGCCCTTACACAGACTGGAGGTGCGTTTTGGGTCATTGTCCTGTTGAAAAACAAATGACAGTCCCACTAAGCGCAAACCAGATGGGATGGCGTATCGCTGCAGAATGCTGTGGTAGCCATGCTGGTTAAGTGTGCCTTGAATTCTCTGCAGCAGAGGTAACTCTGGTCTTCCTTTCCTGTGGCGGTCCTCATGAGAGCCAGTTTCATCATAGCGCTTGATGGTTTTTGCGACTGCACTTGAAGAAACTTTCAAAGTTCTTGAAATGTTCTGGATTGACTGACCTTCATGTCTTAAAGTACTGATGGACTGTCATTTCTCTTTGCTTATTTGAGCTGTTCTTGCCATAATATGGACTTGGTCTTTTACCAAATAGGGCAATCTTCTGTATACCACCCCTACCTTGTCACAACACAACTGATTGGCTCAAACGTATTAAGAAGGAAAAGAAATTCCACAAATTAACTTTTAAGAAGGCACACCTGTTAATTGAAATGCATTCCAGGTGACTACCTCATGAAGCTGGTTGAGAGAATGCCAAGAGTGTGCAAAGCTGTCATCAAGGCAAAGGGTGGCTATTAAGAAGGAAATATAGAAGTTATGTCAAAGTTTTGATGTCTTCACTATTATTCTACAATGTAGAAAATAGTAAAAATAAAGAAAAACCCTGGAATGAATAGGTGTGTCCAAACTTTTGACTGGTACTGTATATATACATACAACAATATCAGTGACCCTTCACTTTTTCCACATTTTGTTATGTTACAGCCTTATTCAATACCCCATAATGACAAAGCAAAAACAGGTTTTTAGAAATGTTTGCAAATTTATAAAAAAAAAAAAAAAAAACTAAAATATCACATTTACTTTTGTATTCAGACCCTTTACTCAGTACTTTGTTGAAGCACCTTTGGCAGCGATTACAGCATCGAGTCTTCTCTTTCTCTCATAGTGCATCAAAATAATTTTTTGAATACAACCACTACTTATAATGTATCAACACATAACATACATTTTACAAAGATAAAACCACATACCTGCATCCAAAAGAAAAGACAAAACATCTGTAGAGCACAAATATGTTCTGCCCATTGTCGCCTCTTTCTACAACACAGACGCACAATACACAGGACTGGGATCAGTGGAGGAGCCTAGCCACCCTTCACACATACAATACCTTAGCTAGCTAGTAACCACATGTTGAACTGAACTGGGATCAGTGGAGGAGCCTAGCCACCGTTCGCACATACAATACCTTAGCTAGCTAGTAACCACATGTTGAATTCACAATGTTAATATCATCCTAAAAAGTACAATTACAATTGCATCTACAAAAACACTGTGTGTACGACTTTGTGCTGAGAAGGAATCTAACTTTTTCTGAAGACGACAGAAAAAGCGTGCCTACCTCTCATAGTGCATCAAAATGATTTGAGCAGGAGCAGGCAGGGCAAAACGTTAAGTACACACTCCCCTATTCTCAGGATGCTGGCATGAATAATAACACATCAACATATATATTAATACTTTATAAGTACTATATAAGTACTTTATCTACTGTTACATTCACCCCTCCTGAATTTCACCAACCTTGTAACACGAAACAAAATCATCTACCAAGCTCAAGGCATAATTCTGAATTCAGCTCAAAGCTAACCCATAGGGTTCAGGGCAAGTGAAAGTTGGTCAGGCCTTCAACTGCCCCTAGATGCACAGTGCCTCTTACACTATATCTACCTTCTTAGCCGTAAAAAAAAAACTGTCATTCTGTACAATACCTCTGTACTATGTTCAACTTGCACCTTCTGGGGGATTGACTCAATTAGTCTCTTGACAGGTTTAACTACCCTCCCCGCCCTTTGCAACCCACCACTGGGCTAGGGGCCATGGTGACTAACAGTGGTTCTGGCCTTAGATCATTGATCAGAGGAGGGTTTGAAGGAATCAGCTCCAGGATCTCAGAGGTGCTTCCCAGGTCATTTTCCTCAGGCAGGCGAGGTTCTTCTGGTTCTGTCTTTCGATCCGATGTCCACAGCTCGGAGTAATCGCTTGAATCCTCCGCCATCCAAGATGCACTTTCCTCCCCAGAGTCCTCCATGTCTTCCCTGTCCAGTCCATCACCGGAATGCGTGGCCTCTCCTGCATCTACATTGATCGAAGGCATATGCTACTGTATTCTTGCTGCCTGGGATACGCTTCAAATCGAAGTTGTACGGTGCAAGCTTGGCAACCCATCTTTGCTCGCAAGCGTCCAGCTTGGGGTTTTGTCATGATGTACATTAACGGGTTACTATCTGTCCAGACAGTGAACTCGTGCCCCTTAAGCCAGTGACTGAATTTCTCACACACGCTCCATTTTCAGTGCTAGAAATTCAAGTCTGTGTGCCGGATACCTTCTCTGCGACTTCCTCAGGGTCTTGCTCGCGAATGCCATGGGCCTTGCTTTATCTTCACCTTCAGGCACTTGACAAAGCACAGCCCCGAGACCATCCAAAGAAGCGTCAGTGAAGAGAATGAACGGCCTCTCAAAATCAGGGTGAGCCAGCACCACACAATTCAGAAGAGCATCCTTCAGCTAAGTGGAATGCAATGACACACTCCTCAGTCCAATCCGATAGCGTCAGCTTCCGGAAAATCCCACTGTTGCCCTTCTTCCTCCCATCTCTTCCTCTTCTCTTTTGACCCCCAGTGAGTGCAAACAAAGGCTTGGCTATGGAGGAACAATCAGGAATGAAGTGCTGGTAATATAATACCATACCCAAGAAGGATTTCAGCCTCCGAGCAGAGGGAGTACACCCGTCTGCCTCCATCAGCTGAGCTTGGCTCATCTTGGCAATGGCCTCCACCTTCTCAGCGTCCACTGACACGCCGTCCTCTTTAATGATATGTCCGAGGAATTTCACTGTTCTTCGTAGGAAGTGGCATTTCTTTGGTGCTAGTTTGAGATAGTTTACATTTTAGTCATTTAGCAGACGCTCTTATCCAGAGCGACTTACTTAGTTAGTGAATACATTTTCTTTATTTTTATACTGGCCCCCCATGGGAATCGAACCCACAACCCTGGCGTTGCAAACGCCATGCTCTACCAACTGAGCTACATCCCTGCTGGCCATTCCCTCCCCTACCCTGGACGACGCTGGGCCAATTGTGCGCCGCCCATGAGTCTCCCGGTCGCGGCCGGCTGCGACAGAGCCTGGATTCGAACCAGGATCTCTAGTGGCACAGTTAGCACTGCGATGCAGTGCCTTAGACCACTGCGCCACTCAGGAGCTCAGGTTTAGCCATAGTTGGCACTTAAACGGCTAAACACAACTTCAAGTCGCTGCAGAGCCAGTTTCTCGGTGGGTGCAAAGACCAACAAGTCATCTAGGTAACAAAGGAGATTTGAGAAATGTAGGTCCCCAAATATACTTAACATCATTCTCATGAAAGAGGCCGGGCTGTTACACAGACCTTGTGGCATGCGATTGTACTCATAAAGTCCCATAGGTGTGGTAAAGGCTGTGTACTTCTTGTCCTCTTCATGAACTGGAATGTTATAAAATCCTGAGGTCAAGTCCATGGTGCTGAAAAATGCACTGCCACCAAGGGCTGCGAGGCAATCTGCTTGATGAGGAAAGGGATGAGCGTCCCTTCACCGTTCGTGCATTCATCCACCTGAAGTCAGTGCATAACCTCAGACTGCCGTCTTTCTTCCACACCATGACTAAAGGGGAGGCATACTCGCTAACCGACTGGCGTATAAGGCCTACTTCCTCCATATCTGTTAACACCTTCCTCAGCTTCAGGTAATGAGCAGGCGGAACCCTTCTGTATGGTAGGCGGAAGTGTCTGTCATCGACCAGGTGGATACGGTGAACATAACCCCCTGGCTTCTCCGCAGTCCAGATGATGTCTTGAGAAGATGTCTTCATATTTTGTGATGGTATTCACAAGCTTCTCCTTCCCACTGGTCAGTCACTAGGCATCCATCAATGTCGATGTCTCCTAATCCTAGATCAGACATTCTTTGTTTCAGGTTGTGGCAGCCATTGTCATCCTGGGTCTTCCTCACCTCATGAAGGCCCTGAAAAATTGTTGCGTCCTCAACAGCCAAGCATGTAGACACATCGGCCAGCTTCATGTTACGTCTTAGAGTGAAATGTTTATCTGAACTGTTTACTACCTTTAAAGGGACCCGGCCATCTCCCCACATGGGCGTAATAACTCGACCCACAAGTATGTTTCTGGGCATGACCTTTGACCTGGTAGGCTCAACTATTACAGTGCTGCCTGGAGACAATGCCACATTTTTTAGGAAGTTTACCCCAAACTAAGTGTTCAGTCTTGGGGAAAAAGAGTCACAGCTTGAGTGAGCTTCACGGTCCCAATCTTGCCATCAACTTCCTGTCCCTTCCAACTTCCTGTCCCTTCCAACTTCCTGTCCCTTCCATCTTGTGACACTTGTCATCATCTGCAGAAACTGCTCACCCTCTGGTGAGTGAGTCTGGCCATCCATGTTGTTGACTAGCTTCCAGTATTCGTCACATGCCCTTCATCTCATGCAATAGATGCTTAATGACGTTCGATCCCAGGATAAGATCACCACGCTGTCCAGGAACAACTAGGGTGGGCACTTTAACATCAATCCCATAGATTTGCATCTCCAAGTCATAGAAACACTTTGGTGAGGCCTTCTTCCCCCCACAACCCACTAACACTAACTCTTTAGGAGGCTGATAATGCTGAGGAAGGGCACCTGCTTCCAAAAAGTCTCTGCTCAGCATGTTCACTCAATGTACAGGCCATAGACCCAGTGTCAAGCACGCCCTTAAGCTGCACTTTCCCATGTACAGACACAGATGGTGTAAAACAAATCTGAAAAAGCCTCAACCTCTTGTGAACCTAACATAACAATTTTCTCTCCTCCTTTCGCATCAGAGCTCATATGTTTTCTCGAGATCATCAGATTCTTTCCTGGGGGGTAGACAGTTGAACACCCACATTTCCCCCCTTCACCTGTGGGCGTGTCAGTTTAACGGTTGCTGCTGTAGTGGGTGTCTCGCACCGCCGGGATTGGCATAGCGTTCCCCCTGTTTTGGACAATTTCACTTTCCAATGATCTGGGGGAAAAGCACCAGAAGCACAGGGTTCTCATGTCTACAGTGCATCACAGTGGAGTGATCTGTTGAGCCACAAACCCTGCATTCCCTACGCCTGAAGGGCTTTGGCGGGGAAAGATGGCGCCCTGGCCTGTGTCTGTGAAAACCATAACAGGTGGTATGCTCTTCTCTAAGGTACGTTCAAGCAAGTGAATGAGCCTCTCGATACTTGCCCGCTCTGCCCGTCTTGTTTGGCGCTTGACGTGAGAGAAGTGTCACTGCACGCACCAGCGTCGGCCCCGCCTTCAAACGGAGTTGTCTGGGGATGTACGGTTACTTGCTTTGAGGATACGGCGGTAGATTGACACATGGTCTGCGGCGTTCATGTTCATAGATTCTCTCCTGTACTTTTCACTCACAGTCCATTTCTCAGCAGACTTGTATTGGAATACTGCTGCCAGTTTGGGGTCGGGGCAGGATGTTACAAACATCATGACCACATCTGAGTTGGAGCTGTCAGTCTTCTTACCTTGTGTCTTAAGACCCTCGTCAGCGACATCTACGGCCTTGTTCAGTCGAACCCAATACTCCATAACAGCCTCTCCGGATACAGGTTTAGCATTGTAAAAATCAGCTAAAGGCATGCATGACTAGGCCAATTCGCTGAAATTCTGTTTCAGAATGTCAAATACAATCTCTGGCTTCTCTTTAGGATCAACAGTTGTCTCATTGCGTAAATGTATCTTTACCGTGTCTCTTGCTATGCCAGATAATCGACTAATCATCTCATCCGATTGTTCCCCAAACAGGACATCCCTTCCTCCTCAAGTATATTCTCATCAACTCCTCCCTATTCATGAATGGAGCGTTTGTCTCTACCATCTCCTCTATATGTAGGAGGTTTCCTTCACGTCTGATTGCATGATGAACTTCATTTTTACTGAGGTCTACATATCCTGCTGACTCTGATGGGATGATCACTTATCTTCTCTGTACTTACCGGTGGCTCGTGACCTACCACTCTGCATTTCCTCCCTAATGGAGCTCCCTGCTTCCAGGGCTAGCTGAGTGACCAGCTCAGCTAAACCATCTACGGGGGGGGGGGGGGGGCATTTTGATTAACACTAGATGAAGGGCTTTCATCAGTATTTTTTTAGTGGAGCAAAACATGGGGGGAACCTACTGCACCTACACGCTTTACATGGGGTTTGATCAGGGTATGAAAAAACCTGCAGCAGTGAATGTGGGTTCCTCATCACCATTATAAGATGCCACGTCACTAAACCACTAATGTTATGTTAAAATGTCTGTTGATGAACACACTTCTATATTAGTTAACCATAAACAGCACTCTCAATACATCGTTTTCAGAAAGAAGAAAAAAAACAGGAGAGAATATAGACTGCAGATCCGCTTTTTGCCACAAGGCGGCAGGAGTACGTCGATGTAAACAGAGTCTCTAGAGCAGCGATGAATCCGGGTCTAGAAGGCCCCAATGTAACCGCCGCTGCACTGCACGGCTGTATCTCTGCGTTGTGTGTGATTGATTGGGACTATAGACGTGGACTTCGGAGATCAGGCTGTTTTAATGAATCAGAATTCTCTCTGAATCCAAAAGAAAAGACAAAAACATCTGTAGAGCACAAACATGTTCTGCCCATTGTCGCCTCTTTCTACAACACAGACGCACAATACACAGGACTGGGATCAGTGGAGGAGCTAGCTATCGTTCACACATACAATACCTTAGCTAGCTAGTAACCACATGTTGAACTGAACTGGGATCAGTGGAGGAGCTAGCTATCGTTCACACATACACTACCTTAGCTAGCTAGTAACCACATGTTGTCACGGTGTCAGTGTAATGCGGTAGACGAAGTCAGGCGCAGGACACAGAACTCAAAGAAAACGTATCTTTACTAAAACACGTAAAGAAACAATAAACCTCCACGCAGGGAGGAATAAACCCGCTCACCAACGACATCCGAAAACAAACAACAAACACGCACAGAACACAATGGGAGCCACAGGGTTAAATAGAGGCAGAGTAATTACAAGATGGGCAACAGGTGTGAAACAATCTGACAACAACAGGTGAGACATAGAACATAGATCGGCAGCAGCTAGTACTCCGGTGACGACGAACGCCAAAACCTGCCCGAGCAAGGAGGAGGGGCAGCCTCGGCAGAATCCGTGACACATGTTGAATTGAACTGGGATCAGTGGAGGAGCCTAGCCATCGTTCACACATACAATACCTTAGCTAGCTAGTAACCACATGTTGAACTGAACTGGGATCAGTGGAGGAGCTAGCCATCGTTCACACATACAATACCTTAGCTAGCTAGTAACCACATGTTGAACGGTGAACTGGGATCGGTGGAGTCAGGCGCAGGACACAGAACTCAAAGAAAAACGTTACTAAAACACGTACAATAACCTTCACTAGACATAGAAACAAACAACAAACATGTTGAACACAATGGGAGCCACGGGTAAATGGGTAATCACAGTGGCAACAGGTGTGTAAAACAATCTGACAACACCAGGTAGAACATAGAAAATAGATCGGCAGCAGCTAGGTACTCCGGTGACGACGAACGCCGAAACCTGCCCGAGCAGGAGGAAGGGCAGCCAGCCTCGGCAGTAACCGTGACACATGTTGAACTGAACTGGGATCAGTGGAGGAGGAGCCTAGCCATCGTTCAACAACATACAATAACTTAGCTAGCTAGTAACCACAGTGTTTGAACCAGGTGTTGAACTGGGATCAGTGGAGGAGCCTAGCCATCGTTCACACATACAATACCTTAGCTAGCTAGTATACCACATGTTGAACTGAACTGGGATCAGTGGAGGAGCCTAGCCATCGTTCACACATACAATACCTTAGCTAGCTAGTAACCACATGTTTGCCTAATCGTTCCACAAAACAAAACTAGGGATCAGTGAACTGACTGGGAGGCCTAGCCATCGTTCACACATTACAATACCTTAGCTAGCTAGTAACCACATGTTGAACTGAAACTGGGATCAGTGGAGGAGCCTAGCCATCGTTCACACTACAATACCTTAGCTAGCTAGTAACCACATGTTGAACTGAACTGGGATCAGTGAGAGGAGCCTAGCCATCGTTCACACATACAATACCTTAGCTAGCTAGTAACCACATGTTGAATTCACAATGTTAATATCATCCTAAAAGTACAAATTACATTGCATCTTAACAATACCATCCACTCATGAGTAAACTCTAAATATACAACATTATTGTGACACTCTGGCTCCGGGACGTTTGTATTTGAGCCAGGGTGTATTTTGTGTTGTTGGTGTTTTGGTTTGGTATATGTGGGCATTTTGGGTGTATTTTCTATGTTGCATTTTCTGGTGGTTGTATTTCTAGGTTTGGTCGATGACTCCCAATCGGAGGTAACGAGTGTCAGCTGTCGGCTCGTTATCTCTGATTGGGAGCCATATTTATTCTGTATGTTTTTCCTGTGGGTATTGTGGGTTTTTGTTTCCAAGTTCAGTCATTGTCACTGTTGTGGACTTCACTTTCGTCTTTTGTTTTTGTATTGACGTGCTTTATAAATTAAAGTCATCATGTTCACTCGCAACGCTGCGTATATTGGTCCGCTTCCTCAGACGATCGTGACAGAAAAAAAAACCTACCATAAGAGGACCAAGCAGCGTGTCAAGCGGCAACAGGACCCGCTCCAAAGGTCTGGACATGGAGGAGATTTTTGGGACGGAAAAGGGTCCTGGACCTTGGGAGGAAAATCCTGGAGGGGATGGATCGCGCCGTCCATGGAGCGAGACAGTGGAGAGGCGACGGAGAGAAGGAACAACGGCGTCGGCAATCGGGGCCATCGTCGAGAGGACGAGAGGCACCCCAAAAAGTTTTTTGGGGGGGCAACATGCTTGGGCGGTTGGGCAGCAGGAGGCTGCCACAGGGAGATGTGGAGAGAAGGCTATCGGATTACGGAGCCATTGGCGAGTAGAGGGAGGGAAGTTGTTGTGGCACGGCATGAGAGAGACTGAGGTGTGTTACCAGTCCGGTCCGGCCCGTTCCTGATCCCCAGTTAAGGCCAGTGGTGTGTGTTCCCGGTACGGACGGCCAGGGGGATGTTTCTACTCCACGCACCAGGTCACAATGTGCGTCGCCAGCCCAGCTCGGCTGTTCCTACTCCAACGCACCAGGTCCACGATGTACATTCCAGCTCCACGTATCGCCGGGTTAGTGTGAGCATTGAGCCGAATGTCATGAAGCCGGCCCAACGCATCAGGCCACCAGTGCGTTCGTTTCTCGGGCCGGCGTACATGCGCACCAGCCCTTACGCATGGTGTTCCCGGTTTCGCCCACATAGGCCGGTGCGGCGGTTTATTTCCAACCACTCCCCGTACTGGTCGGGCGACGGGACAGGGAGCATCAACCGGGTAAGGTGGGCAGGCTCAGTGCTCAAGGGGGCCAGTAAGCCTGCACGGTCCGGTATTTCCGGCGCCACCCTCCCCGCTCCAGCTCAGTACCACCAGTGCCTACACCACGCACCAAGCCTCCTGTGTGTTCCCCGAGTCCTGTGCGTCCTGTTGCTGCTCTCCGCACTAGGCGTTATGAGAGTCCCCAGGGGTCCAGTATGCCTGTAGCCCTGTTCCGGCTCTCCGCACTAGCCCTTATGTGCGTCCCCAGGGTCCAGCATACCCTGTTGCTTCTCCCCCGCACTAGCCCTGAGATGCGTGTCCTCAGCCCGGTACCTCCAGTTCCGGCACCACGCACCAGGCCTACGGTGCGCCTCAGACGGCCAGAGTCTGCCGTCTGCCCAACGGGGCCTGAACTGCCCGTCTGCCCAAAGGCGCTAAGCCGCCCGTCTGCCATGAGCCGGAGCCGTCCGCCAGACCGGAGCCGCTAGAGCCTTCCTCCAGACAGGATCAGACAGAGCCTTCCGCCAGCCATGAGCAGCCAGATCTGTCAGCCAGCCATGAGCAGCCAGATCCGTCAGCCAGCCATGAGCAGCCAGATCCGTCAGCCAGCCTATGAGCAGCCAGATCCATCAGCAGCCATGAGCAGCCAGATCCGTCAGCCAGCCATGAGCAGCCAGATCCGTCGGCCAGCCCATGAGCAGCCAGATCCGTCGGCCAGCCATGAGCAGCCAGATCCGTCGGCCAGCCATGGAGCAGCCAGATCCGTCGGGCCAGCCATGAGCAGCCAGATCCGTCGGCCAGCCCATGAGCAGCCAGATCCGTCGGCCAGCCATGAGCAGCCAGATCCGTCAGCCAGCCATGAGCAGCCAGATCCGTCAGCCAGCCATGAGCAGCCAGATCCTTCAGCCAGCCATGAGCCGTCCAGCCAGGATCCGCCAGAGCCGTCCAGCCAGGACCCCGCCAGAGCCAGCCAGCCAGGATCCGCCAGTGAGTCCGGTGCTGTCCCTTATCCTGGTGCTGCCCCTTAGTCCGGTACTGCCCCTTAGTCCGGTGCTGCCCCTTAGTCCGGTGCTGCCCGTTAGTCCGGTGCCGCCCCTTAATCCAGTGGGGTTTAGTTGGGGGGTGGTCATGTGGAGGAGGCTACGGAAGCGGATAGTGACTAAGGTGGGGTGGGGACCACGACCAGGGCCAGAACCGCCACCGTGGACAGACGCCCACCCAGACCCTCCCCTAGACTGTATGCTGGTGGCCCGGATTGTGCGCACCTTTAGGGGGGGGTACTGTGACACTCTGGCTCCGGGACGTTTGTATTTGAGCCAGGGTGTATTTTTGTGTTGTTGGGTTTTGGTTTGGTTATGTTGGGCATTTGGGTGTATTTCTATGTTTGCATTTCTGGTGGTTGTATTTCTAGGTTTGGTCGATGACTCCAAATCGGAGGTAACGAGTGTCAGCTGTCGGCTCGTTATCTCTGATTGGGAGCCATTTTTATTCTGTATGTTTTTCCTGTGGTATTGTGGGTTTTTTGTTCCAAGTTCAGTCATTGTCACTGTTTGGACTTCACTTTCGTCTTTTGTTTTGTATTGACGTGCTTTATAATTAAAGTCATCATGTTCACCTCGCAACGCTGCGTATTGGTCCGCTTTCCTCAGACGATCGTGACAATTATTCATGAACAAAACACTTTGTGCTTGAAGGAATCTAACTTTTCTGAAGACGACAGAAAAAGCGTGCCTACCTCTGTCACGATCGTTATAACAAGTGGACCAAGGCGCAGCGTGATATGCGTACATCTTTTAATGCGTTACTTTGCACACTACACAAAACAACAAAACGAAACGTGAAGTCCTCGGTCATACAACACAAACCTAAACGGAAACAAGATCCCACAAAAGACAAGTGCACAACAGGCTGTCTCTAATTGGGAACCACCCCGGCCAACATAGAAACACATAAACTAGAACAAGAACATAGAAAACGAAACAGAGAACCTAACACCCAGAAACTAACACATAGAAACTAACACCCTGGCTCAACATATAAAAGTCCCAGAGCCAGGGCGTGACAGTACCCCCCCCCCCACAAGAAGGCGCGGACAGTGCAAACCGCACCAGTAAACTCCCCAACTCAGGGTAGGGGCCGGGTGGGCATTCCGCCTCGGAGGCGGATCCCGGCTCCGGGCGTGACCACCACCCTCTAACTAAACCCCCGTAGCGCCCCTGGTCTGGTCCCGCTGGCAGGAGCTGGACTGGACATTGGTGGAGCGGATTGCTTAGGCTCTCGGTGCCCAAAACAGGCACAGGCTGTGCCGGACTGACAACGTGTCACCACAGGCTTGGTGCGGGGATTGTTGTTGGTTGGGAATGGGCTGACGGCTCACAGACACCGGGCAGCTTTGAACGAAAGCCCCGGACCGGGCTTTAATGACGACGCGCACGCACTGGCTTGGTGCGGGGAGCAGGAACAGGCCGGGCCGGGCTGGCGATGCGCACCACTGGCTTGGTGCGGGCAGCTAGGAACAGGCCGGGCCAGGCTGGCGACGCGCACCACAGGCTTGGTGCAAGGGGCAGGAACAGGCCAGGCCGGGCTGGCGACCGCGCACCCCAGGCTTGGTACGAGGGGCAGGAACAGGCTCCCGGCCGGGCTGGCGACGCGCATAACACAGGCTTGGTGCGAGGGATTGGGAACAGGCGGACCGTACTGGGAACACACACCACTGGCCTGTGTGCGGGGATCAGGAAGCTTTGTGGGCCGGGCCGGACCGGACTGGTAAACACACCCCAGTACCTCTCGCCGTTCCTCTACACTCTCCTTCCCTCTAATGACCAATGGCCCCCGTAACCTGGTGGCATTCTCTCCTAGTCCACAATCTCGCCCTGTAGCTGCCTCCAGCAGCCCCGTCGTCCATGCCGCCCCCAACATTTTTTATTGGGGTTCCATCTCGGTTGTCCGACGACGGCCCGGTTGGCGCCGCTTCTCCTCTCCTGCCTGGGTCTCCCCCTTCATGCGCCCTCCAGTAACGGACGCCTCCTCCTCCGTTATCCTCCCCCAACCGAGGAGGACATCTAACTGGCAACGTTACCTCCGGCGTTTGCTCCTGGAAACGCTGCTTGGTCCTGTTTTGGTGGGATCTTCTGTCACGATCGTTATAACAAGTGGACCAAGGCGCAGCGTGATATGCGTACATCTTTTAATGCGTACTTTTGCACACTACAACAAAACAACAAAACGAAACGTGAAGTCCTCGGTCATACAACACAAACCTAAACGGAACAAGATCCCACAAAAGACAAGTGCACAACAGGCTGCCTAAGTATGGTTCCCAATCAGAGACAACGAGCCACAGCTGTCTCTAATTGGGACCACCCCGGCCAACATAGAAACACATAAACTAGAACGAAGAAAACATAGAAAACGAAACATAGAACCTAACACCCAGAAACTAACACATAGAAACTAACACCCTGGCTCAACATATAAAAGTCCCCAGAGCCAGGGCGTGACAACCTCTCATAGTGCATCAACATGATTTGAGCAGGCAGGGCAAAACGTTAAGTACACACTCCCCTATTCTCAGGATGCTGGCATGAATAATAACACATCAACATATATATTAATATATGAACCTGGTGAAATTCACAAAGTACTTTAACAACTCTTACACCTACGGCGACCTTTCTCAATAACAAGGCTATGCTCACTGAGTCTGTACACAGTCAAAGCTTTCCTTAAGTTTGGGTGAGTCACAGTGGTCAGGTATTCTGCCACTGTGTACTCTCTGTTTAGGGCCAAATAGCATTCTAGTTTGCTCTGTTTTCTTTCCAATGTGTCAAGTAATTATCTTTTTGTTTTCTCATGATTTGGTTGGGTCTAATTGTGTTGTTGTTGTTGTCCTGGGGCTCTGTGGGGTCTGTTTGTGTTTGTGAACAGAGCCCCAGGACCAGCTTACTTAGGGGACTCTTCTCCAATCTCTCTGTAAGTGAAGGCTTTGTTATGGAAAGTTTGGGAATCACTTCCTTTTTAATGGTTATAGAATTTAATGGCTCTTTTCTAGATTTTGATAATTAGCGGGTATTGGCCTAATTCTGCTCTGCATGCATTATTTGGTGTTTTTCGTTGTATACAGGATATTTTTGCAGAATTTTGCATGCAGAGTCTCAATTTGGTGTTTGTCCCATTTTGTGAATTCTTGGTTGGTGAGCGGACCCCAGACCTCACAACCATAAAGGGCAATGGGTTCTATAACTGATTCAAGTATTTTTAGCCAGATCCTAATTGGTATGTCAAATTTTATGTTCCTTTTGATTGCACAGAAGGCCCTTCTTGCCTTGTCTCTCAGATCGTTCACAGCTTTGTGGAAGTACCTGCGGCGCTGATGTTTAGGCCGAGGTATGTATAGTTTTTTGTGTGCTCTTGGGCAACGGTGTCTAGATGGAATTTGTATTTGTGGTCCTGGCAACTGGGCCTTTTTGGAACACCATTATTTTTGTCTTACTGAGATTAACGGTCAGGGCCCAGGTCTGACAGAATCTGTGCAGAAGATCTAGGTGCTGCTGTAGGCCCTTCCTTGGTTGGTGACAGAAGCACCAGATCATCAGCAAAGAGTAGACATTTGACTTCAGATTCTAGTAGGGTGAGGCCGGGTGCTGCAGACTGTTCTAGTGCCCTCGCCAATTCGTCGATATATATGTTGAAGAGGGTGGGGCTTAAACTGCATCCCTGTCTCACCCCACGGCCCTGTGGAAAGAAATGTGTGTGTTTTTTGCCAATTTTAACCACACACTTGTTGTTTGTGTAGATGGATTTTATAATGTCGTATGTTTTTCTCACAACCCCACTTTCCATCCATTTGTATAGCAGACCCTCATGCCAAATTGTGATGGTGGTTATTCAGTCTTACTCCATGGTGGAACATGGTGGTTGTGGTGATAGTGTTGGTAAAGACTGTGTTCATTGTTATAGCAGGAGAGGAGAGGAGAGCAGGGGAGAGGAGAGCAGGGGACAGGAGAGCAGCGGAGAGGAGAGGCGCAAAGAGGAGAGCAGGGGAGAGGGGAAACAGGGGAGGAGAGGAGAGCAGATAGAGAGAGCAGGGGAGAGACTAGAGGAGAGAGAGGAGAGAGAGAGGATAACAGAGGATAGTTGAGGGACAGAGGAGAACAGAGGAGAGGAGAGGAGAGGAGAGCAGGGGAGAGGAGAGGAGGGGAGAGGGGAGAGGAGAGGAGAGCAGGGGAGAGGAGAGGAGATAACAAGGAGAGGAGAGGAGAACAGAGGAGAGGAGAGCAGGGGAGAGGAGAGCAGGGGAGAGAAGAGGATAACAGAGGAGAGGAGAGGAGAGGAGAGGAGACAGAGGAGAGGAGAGGAGAGGAGAGGAGAGCAGGGGAGAGGAAGCAGGGGACTAGGAGATCAGGAGGAGAGGAGAGGGGCCAGAGAACAGAGGAGAGGAGAGGAGATGGAGGAGGAGAGGAGAGGAGAGGGAGGAGAGGAGAGGAGAGGAGAGGAGAGGAGAGGAGAGGTCTGACAGGAGAGAAGAGAGGAGAGGAAGAGGAGAGGAGAGGAGAAGAGAGTGGAGAGGAGAGGAGACACTAATAGCTATGCAGGGGGAGAGGAGAGGATCTAATTCAGAGGAGATAGAGAGGAGAGGAGAGCTCTCTCTCTCTGGAGAGGAGAGGATAACAGAGTCTCTGAGGGAGAGGAGAGGAGAGGACTACTGACGGAGGGAGGAGAGGAGAGGAGAGGCCTGGAGAGGAGAGGCTCTCTCTCTCTCTCTATCTCTCTCTCGAGAGAGGAGAGGAGTCTGGCCTGGGGACAAGATCCAGGCTCTGTGGTCGAGTGGCTTTTATATTAGTGTTCTCTTGGGGGCAAAGAGGATTGGAGAGGATTTCTGTATAATCAGGAGGAGGGATCGACTACTGACTTCAGCCACTACTACTATCTGGTGTCTAGATAATAATAGTCTGGCCTGGGGAAACACTACTACTATCTGGTGTCTAGATAATAATAGTCTGGCCTGGGGAAACACTACTACTATCTGGTGTCTAGATAATAATAGTCTGGCCTGGGGAAAACACTACTACTATCTGGTGTCTAGATAATAATAGTCTGGCCTGGGGAAGATAACTACTACTACTATCTGGTGTACTAGATAATAATAATAGTCTGGCCTGGGGAAACACTACTACTATCTGGTGTCTAGATAATAATAGTCTGGCCTGGGGGAAACACTACTACTATCTGGTGTCTAGATAATAATAGTCTGGCCTGGGGAAACACTACTACTATCTGGTGTCTAGATAATAATAGTCTGGCCTGGGGAAACACTACTACTATCTGGTGTCTAGATAATAATAGTCTGGCCTGGGGGAAACACTACTACTATCTGGTGTCTAGATAATAATAGTCTGGCCTGGGGAAACACTACTACTATCTGGTGTCTAGATAATAATAGTCTGGCCTGGGGAAACACTACTACTATCTGGTGTCTAGATAATAATAGTCTGGCCTGGGGAAACACTACTACTATCTGGTGTCTAGATAATAATAGTCTGTCTAGCCTGGGGAAACACTACACTACTACTATCTGGTGTCTAGATAATAATAGTCTGGCCTGGGGAAACACTACTACTATCTGGTGTCTAGATAATAATAGTCTGGCCTGGGGAAACACTACTACTATATCTGGTGTCTAGATAATAATAGTCTGGCCTGGGGAAACACTACTACTATCTGGTGTCTAGATAATAATAGTCTGGCCTGGGGAAACACTACTACTATCTGGTGTCTAGATAATAATAGTCTGGCCTGGGGAAAACACTACTACTATCTGGTGTCTAGATAATAATAGTCTGGCCTGGGGAAAAACACTACTACTATCTGGTGTCTAGATAATAATAGTCTGGCCTGGGGAAACACTACTACTATCTGGTGTCTAGATAATAATAGTCTGGGTGGGGGAAACACTACTACTATCTGGTGTCTAGATAATAATAGTCTGGCCTGGGGAAACACTACTACTATCTGGTGTCTAGATAATAATAGTCTGGCCTGGGGAAAACTACTACTACTAGATATCTGGTGTCTAGATACTATCTGGTGTCTAGATAATCTGGCCTGGGGAAACACTACTACTATCTGGTGTCTAGATAATAATAGTCTGGCCTGGGGAAACACTACTACTATCTGGTGTCTAGATAATAATAATAGTCTGGCCTGGGGAAACACTACTACTATCTGGTGTGTCTAGATAATAATAGTCTGGCCTGGGGAAACACTACTACTATCTGGTGTCTAGATAATAATAGTCTGGCCTGGGGAAACACTACTACTATCTGGTGTCTAGATAATAATAGTCTGGCCTGGGGAAACACTTGGGGTAAAGACTCACTACTTGAGTCTATCTGGAGACTAGATATAATAGTCTGGCCTGGGGAAACACTACTACTCACTGGTGTCGTGATAATAATGTCTGGCATGGTGAAACACTACTACTATCTTGTGTCTATAGAATAGTAGTGGCTGGGGAAAACACTACTTTGACATGGTGATGGACTACTACTATCTGGTGTCTAGACCTAATAGTCTGTTGTCATGGGGAAACACTACTACTATCTGGTGTCATAGAGACCTAATGGTATGGCCTGTCATGGAAACACTGACTGGAGGGAGGCTGATAATAGTCATTATAAACACTGTCTATGGTCTAGTCTGACTGGGGAAACACTACTACTATCTGGTGTCTAGATGAATAGTCTGTTGTCATGGTGATGGAGGGAGGCTCTGGCCTGTTGTCATTATAGATCCTGAATGGTCTGTCTGTCATGGGAAACACTACTACTATCTGGTGTCTAGAGAATGAATAGTCTGGCATGGGGAAACAGGGAGGCTCTGGTGTTGTCATTATAGACTGGGGAAACACTAATGGTCTGTTGACATGGTGATGGGGGGAGGCTGATACTGTCATGGTGACCTGATATGGTCTATTACATAGTCTGGAGGGAGAAAACACTTGTCACTATCTATGGTGTCTGAATAATAATGTCTGTCATGGTGAAACAGGGAGGCTATGTTGTCATTATAGAGTAATAATAGTCTGGCCTGGGGAAACACATACTATGATGGTGTCTAGATAATAATAGTCTGTCATTATAGACCTGAATGGTTGTCTAGATAATATGGTGATGCCTGGGGAAACACTACTACTATCTGGTGTCTAGATAATAATGGTCGGCCTTGACACTGGTGATCTGTGTCTAGATAGGCTGATGTTGTCTATTATGGTGTCTGATAATAATAGTCTGTTGAAACACTACTACTATGGAGGCTGATGTTGTAATAATAGTCTGGCCTGGGAAACATACTATGGAGGGAGTGCTAGATAATAATAGTCTGTCATTATACTACCTGATATGGTCTGATAATAATAGGTGGCCTGGGGGAACACTACTACTGATGTCTAGATAATAATAGTCTGGCCTGGGACATGGTGATGGAGGAGGCTGATGCCTGGGAAACACTACTACTATCTGTCATTATAGACCTGAAATGGTCTGTTGGTGTCAGATAATAATGTCTGGCCTGGGGAAATACTAACTACTATCTGGTGTCTATAGACCTGAATGGTCTGTCATGGTGATGGAGGGAGGATGATGTTGTCATTATAGAAGTGAGTGGTCTGGTTGACATGGTGATGGAGGGAGGCTATCTGGTGTCTAGATCATTATAGACCTGGGGGAATGGTACTGTTGTCATGGTGATGGAGGGAGGCTGATCTTGTCATTATAGACCTGAATGGTCTGTTGTCATGGTGATTGAGGGAGGCCTATGTTGTCATTACAGACCTGAATGGTCTGTTGTCATGGGTGATGGAGCCTCTGGGCTGTGTTGTCATTACATGGGTAATGTGGTCTGTTGTCATGGTGATGGAGGGAGGCTGATGTTGTCATTATAGACCTGAATGGTCTGTTGTCATGGTGATGGAGGGAGGCTGATGTTGTCATTATAGACCTGAATGGTCTGTTGTCATGGTGATGGAGGGAGGCTGATCTTTTCATTATAGACGTGAGTGGTCTGTTGTCATGGTGATGGAGGGAGGCTGATCTTTTCACTATAGACGTGAGTGGTCTGTTGTCATGGTGATGGAGGGAGGCTGATGTTGTCATTATAGACGTGAGTGGTCTGTTGTCATGGTGATGGAGGGAGGCTGATGTTGTCATTATAGACCTGAATGGTCTGTTGTCATGGTGATGGAGGGAGGCTGATGTTGTCATTATAGACCTGAATGGTCTGTTGACATGGTGATGGAGGGAGGCTGATGTTGTCATTATAGACCTGAATGGTCTGTTGTCATGGTGATGTTATTATTATAGACCTGAGTGGTCTGTTGTCATGGTGATGGAGGGAGGCAGATGTTATCGCTATAGGCCTGAGTGGTCTGTTGTCATGGTGATGGAGGGAGGCAGATGTTATCGCTATAGACCTGAGTGGTCTGTTGTCATAGTGATATAGGGAGGCAGATAGAGGCTGTATACTGTACCTGACCTGTGTAGCCACGCCCACGCACACAAACACAACACACACACAAACACACACACACACACACACACACACACACACATACACACACACGCTGAAAAGCAAAATATATCTATCAGTGTTCAGCAGACCCTTGACCCCCACTGGGAGGAGAGAGAGAGGGGGGGGGGGGGGGGGGGGATGGAATAGACAGGGAGATGTGAAACAGCCAGAGAAAGGAGGGGCTTCAGTGGCAACCTTCAAGGGGTCAACTACTCCAAATTGCACCACTTGTAAATCCAGTTTGACTGAGACAGACAAAAATAAACCCAGTTCATCGTTTGAAAATGCTACAGTTTTCCTCTATGTAAGAATTATTCTACGGCTGCGAGATTTTAAATGTAAATGAATTCATAGTACTTACACATGCTCTATAGATGTATAATGGTACAGGCCATCATTACAATACAGACCATCATTACAATACAGACCATCATTACAATACAGACCATCATTACAATACAGACCATCATTACAATACAGACCAACATTACAATACAGACCATCATTACAATACAGACCATCATTACAATACAGACCATCATTACAATACAGACCATCATTACAATACAGACCATCATTACAATACAGACGCTGGTTACAATACAGACCATCATTACAATACAGACTATCATTACAATACAGACCATCATTACAATACAGACCAACATTACAATACAGACCATCATTACAATACAGACCAACATTACAATACAGACCTCATTACAATACAGACCATCATTACAATACAGACCAACATTACAATACAGACCATCATTACAATACAGACCATCATTACAATACAGACCATCATTACAATACAGACCAACATTACAATACAGACCATCATTACAATACAGACCAACATTACAATACAGACCATCATTACAATACAGACCATCATTACAATACAGACCAACATTACAATACAGACCATCATTACAATACAGACCATCATTACAATACAGACCATCATTACAATACAGACCAACATTACAATACAGACCATCATTACAATACAGACCATCATTACAATACAGACCATCATTACAATACAGACCAACATTACAATACAGACCATCATTACAATACAGACCCAACATTACAATACAGACCATCATTACAATACAGACCATCATTACAATACAGACCAACATTACAATACAGACCATCATTACAATACAGACCATCATTACAATACAGACCATCATTACAATACAGACCATCATTACAATACAGACCATCATTACAATACAGACCAACATTACAATACAGACCATCATTACAATACAGACCATCATTACAATACAGACCAACATTACAATACAGACCATCATTACAATACAGACCATCATTACAATACAGACCAACATTACAATACAGACCATCATTACAATACAGACCAACATTACAATACAGACCATCATTACAATACAGACCATCATTACAATACAGACCAACATTACAATACAGACCATCATTACAATACAGACCATCATTACAATACAGACCATCATTACAATACAGACCATCATTACAATACAGACCATCATTACAATACAGACCATCATTACAATACAGACCATCATTACAATACAGACCATCATTACAATACAGGCCATCATTACAATACAGGCCATCATTACAATACAGACCATCATTACAATACAGACCATCATTACAATACAGACCATCATTACAATACAGACCATCATTACAATACAGACCATCATTACAATACAGACCATCATTACAATACCTTTACATTACATTTTAGATTTTAGTCATTTTAGCAGACGCTCTTATCCAGAGCGACTTACAGGAGCAATTAGGGTAAAGTGCCTTGCTCAAGGGCACATTAACGTCATTTAGCAGACGCTCTTAGCCAGAGCGACTCGCAAAATTGGTGCGTTCACCCTATAGCCATGGGATAACCACTTTACAATTTGGGGGGGGGGGGGGGGGGTTAAGAAGGAAAACTTTTTTATCCTATCCCACAACCAAACTTAAAGAGGTGGGGTTTCTCATGTCTCGGGGAAGGTGGTGAGTGACTCCGCTGTCCTGGCGTCGTGAGGGAGCTAGTTCCACCATTGGGGTGCCAGAGCAGCGAACAGTTTTGACTGGGTGCTGGCGGGAGCTATGCTTCCGCAGAGGAAGGGGAGCCAGCAGGCCAGAGGGTACATGAACGCATGCCCAGGTTTGGGTGTAGGGATGATCAGAGCAGAAGTAAGAGTACGTTTTACATTACCCTCACTGCTCAAATAGCAGAACAGGTCTTTAGCGGATGCGAGCTTCAACTGGAATACAGTGGAGTGTGCGGAGGATGGGGGGGTGACGTGAGAGAACTTGGGAAGGTTGAACACCAGACGGGCTGGCGGCATTCTGAAGAGGAATTGTCACAAAAAATCAAAAGGCACAGGGAGGCCAGCCAACAGCGAAGTTAGGTTAGTCCAGTCACGGGAAGATGACAAGTGCCTGGATTAGGACCTGTGCCGCTTCCTGTGTAAGGCAGGGTCGAAACTCTCCGAATGTTGTAGAGCATGAACCGCAGGAGCGGGTCACCACCGCCTTGATGTTGGCGGAGAACGAACAGGTGTGTTCTTTCAAACCTAGGCTTTCGCACTCTGGGAGGAGGACACAGCAGGAGTTGTCAACCGTGATGGCATAGATATCATGGAAGGGCAGTCCTTCCCGGAGGAAGAGCAGTCCGTCTTGCCAGGGCAGAAGCTGAGGTGGGTGATCCGTCATCCATACTGATATGTCTGCCAGACATGCAGAGATGCGATCGCCCACACCTTGGTTATCAGAAGGGGGAAAGGAGAAGATTAAGTTGTGAATCGTCAGCGTTAGCAATGAAGGAAAGGTCCATGTGAGGATATGACAGAGCAAAGTGACTTTGGTGTATGGGGAAAAAGGAGAGGGCCAGAACTGCGCCCTGGGGGACACCAGTGGTCAGAGCACGTGGTGCGGAGACAGCTTCTCGCCACGCCACTTGGTCCGAACGGAGTCAGGTAGGACGCAATCCAGGAGTGAGCCGGCGCCGGAGATGCCCAGCTCGGAGAGGGTGGAGAGGAGATCTGATGGTTCAAGT
This sequence comes from Coregonus suidteri, assembly GCA_036851935.1. Lineage (NCBI taxonomy): Eukaryota > Metazoa > Chordata > Actinopteri > Salmoniformes > Salmonidae > Coregonus > Coregonus suidteri. The sequence continues at coordinate 83,225,785 of CM072220.1, forward strand.
ATCAAAGGCCAGCAGACATCTAGAAACACAAGAGCAGAGGAGAGAGAGTAAAGAAACCATCATCACCCAGTGCGGAGAGTCTCCGGACACAGAGAAGAGCAGTCTCAGTGAAATGACCAGTCCTGAAACCTGATTGGTTTGGATCAAGAAGGTCATTCACCACCAGAGACAGCAAGAGAGTTCAGGACAAGACGGCACGCTCAATAGCTTTTGGAAAGAAAAGAAAAGAAGCGATCATTGACAGACCATCAGTTGTTGACACATGTGGGGGACAAGTGTTGGAACAACAGAACAATCAAACTATCGCTCTCTTGACAAGACGGAAGGGGGACATGGCCAGCGGTCAAGGATGAGTTACACAAAGCGATCACGAGGTATACAAAGAAGGTCACCGGAGATGGTTCAAATGGAGAAAGGGAGGATGGGGATGGGGTAGAGAACAAAAAGGTTGTTGGGCGGCCTGCAGTCAAAGTCGCAGGATTTGTATCTGGAAAGGAGAGGGTAGGAGAACAGCCAGTCAAAAAAGCATAGGCAAGGGGCAGTGTGAGCAGGGCACCAGCAGTTGTCATAATAAACCCGTTCAAACGAGGATCGGACAGTCAGTCAACCTTCTTTTCAAAAGTGGTTGACGAAGTCATCTTACAGAGAGAGCCCCAAGGGGGGGGGGGGGGGCGGGAGGATTCAGGAGGGAGGAAAATGTGCAAAGAGCTTCCTAGGGTTAGAGGCATCATCTTGGAAATTTAGAGTGGCAGGACCAGCAAGACTTTAGCAGCAAAAAAAACGATGAAGAAAAATGTTAAGAGAGGATGGAGTTGAAAAGATGCCATGTCTGCAGGGATCTTTTACAGCAACATGCCAACCCACGCTCCGAAGCACGGACAGTCTGATCTTGGCAAGCTTCGCAATGGTTCATGCCAACAAAAGCTGGACGGGGAGGACCGAGCGGCGGGAGGTAATGCAATACAGAGAGTCAAAGGAAGCACAGAAAGGGAGAAAAAAGGCAAGTTGTTAAGGAGGCGAACAGGAGATTGGACGGAGAAGGATTGAGCAAGAAGGACAGAGTAGATACCATCAGAGGACAATCCAGAGCGAGAAGAAATGAAGTTGCCGGGCCAACCATTCTGGCAGGACCATCATAAAACAATCCAAGATAACGGGCAGAAATGACTAGTGTGGGCCAGTCACAATCAAGCAGAGAAAAGGAAACAACCGTACAGGCAGCAGAACACAAGGAGTCCACCATTTGCAGTGAGATTATTAGGGAAGCAGCATCTAGTGAAACTAATGAGGTCAAAGCCAATTGCCTGCTTGTGAGAGGGGAAGACCTCAGTCAGTGGAATAAAAGAGGTTGACCAAAAAAAGAACGAGAGGAGTGGAAAGAAAAAGGCAGAGAGAAACTGAGTCAAATGTGGTAGGGGTCTGAAATGTCCCCAAAATGTGAGGGGTGAGCCAACCACAGGGTAAATGAACTTATCAATCCGGTCACAAGCTCATGATGAACTCTACAAGGAACACCTGAAGAGCTCTGATGCATGACAGTGAGGCTAAAGCTTAAAAATGCTCTCTGACCAACATTACAATACAGACCATCATTACAATTACAGACCATCATTACAATACAGACCATCATTACAATACAGACCATCATTACAATACAGGCCATCATTACAATACAGACCATCATTACAATACAGACCCATCATTACAATACAGACCATCATTACAATACAGACCATCATTACAATACAGACCATCATTACAATACAGACCATCATTACAATATCATTACCATACAGACCAAGACATTACACAACAGACCATCATTACAATACAGACCATCATTACAATACAGACCATCATTACAATACAGACCAACATTACAATACAGACCAGACCATCATTACAATACAGACCATCATTACAATACAGACCATCATTACAATACAGACCATCATTACAGACCATCATTACAATACAGACCATCATTACAATACAGACCATCATTACAATACAGACCATCATTACAATACAGACCATCATTACAATACAGACCATCATTACAATACAGACCATCATTACAATACAGACCATCATTACAATACAGACCATCATTACAATACAGACCATCATTACAATACAGAATACAGACCATCATTACAATACAGACCATCATTACAATACAGACCATCATTACAATACAGGCCATCATTACAATACAGACCATCATTACAATACAGACCAACATTACAATACAGATCCCTACCACATTACAATACAGACCATCATTACAATACAGGCCATCATTACAATACAGTCCCGGGGATACAATACAGACCACATTACATACCCATCATTACAATACAGACCATCATTACAATACAGACCATCATTACAATACAGCCATACATTACAATACAGACCATCATTACAATACAGACCATTACAATACAATCATTACAATACAAGACCATACCATCATTACAATACAGACCATCATTACAATACAGACCAACATTACAATACAGACCATCATTACAATACAGACCAACATTACAATACAGACCATCATTACAATACAGACCATCATTACAATACAGACCATCATTACAATACAGACCATACATTACAATACAGACCCATTAATACAGACATCATACAATACAGACCATCATTACAATACAGACCATCATTACAATACAGACCATCATTACAATACAGACCAACATTACAATACAGACAAATCATTACAATACAGACCATCATTACAATACAGACCATCATTACAATACAGACCATCATTACAATACAGACCATCATTACAATACAGACCAACATTACAATACAGACCATCATTACAATACAGACCATCATTACAATACAGACCATCATTACAATACAGACCATCATTACAATACAGACCATCATTACAATACAGACCATCATTACAATGTTGTTACATTGGCATACATTGTGACTTGTACAGACTGTTCATCTCTGGAGAGATGGTCCAGTCGCTCACCATCATTACAATACAGACCAAAGCTGGGGTCAATTCCATTACAATGTACAGACCAACATTACAAAAATTCAGACCAATTGCATTACAATTACAGCAACCAACATTACTGACATACATGACCATCATTCAATACAGACCATCATCTCCACAGGGAGTCTCATGCTACAAACAGCTTTAAAACATCATTACCAAATCATCACCAACATCATCACACACATACATCACCAACATCATAACCACAATACATCATCACCAACAGATCATACAGACCATCAATACCATACATCACCAACATCATAACCATCAATACAGATCATCATTACATCATAACCATCATCACCATCATCACCATCATCACTAACAGCACCAACATCATAACCATCATCACCTTCATCACCAACCATCATAACCATCATACTCATCAATCACCAACATCATCACCAAACCATCATCCAACAGACCATATACCATCATAACCACATTACAATACCATCATCACCAACATCATACCACCATCAAAACCATTCACCAACATCATAACCATCAGAACCATCATCAACACATCATAACCATCAGTTACAACACAATACACCAAGCATATCACCATTCACACCAACCACCATCATCACCAACATCATCACCATCATCACCACATCACCAAGTCTCATAACCGAATACACCATCATCACCAACATCATAACCAATCATCACCATCATCACCAACATCATAACCATCATCATAAACATCACCAACATCATCACCATCATCACCAACATCATCACCATCATCACCAACATCAAACCATCATAACCATCATCACCATCATCACCAACATCATAACCATCAATACCATCATCACCAACATCATCACCATCATCACCAACATAACCATCATAACCATCATCACCATCATCACCAACATCATAACCATCATAACCATCATCACCAACATCATAAACCATCATCAAACCATCACCACCATCATCACCATCATAACCATCATTACCATCATTACCAACATCAAAACCATCATCACCAACATCAAAACCATCATAAACCATCACCAACATCAATAACCATCATTACCATCATCACCAACATCAGAACCTGCATCATCACCAACATCACCAACACTAACATCACCATACATACCAACCATCATCAACATCATAACCATCATCACCATCATCACCAACATCATAACCATCATCACCAACATCATAACCATCATCACCAACATCACCAACATCATAACCATCATCACCATCATTACCAACATCATAACCATCATCAACCAACATCATACACATCATCAACATCATCACCAACATCATAACCATCATCACCAACCAACCAACATCACCATCACACCAACATCACCAACCATCATCACCAACATCACCAACATCACCAACATCACCATCATCACCAACATCATAACCATCATCACTAACATCACCAACATCATAACCATCATCACCACCATCATCACCAACATCATAACCATCATCACCAACATCATCACCAACATCATAACCATCATCACCATCATCACCAACATCATAACCATCATAACCATCATCACCATCCTCATCACCAACATCATAACCATCATCACCACATCATCACCATCATCACCAACATCATCACCATCATCACCATCATCACCAACATCATAACCATCATCAAACCATCATCACCAACATCACCAACATCATAACCATCATTACCATCACCAATACCAACATCATAACCATCATTACCATCATCACCAACATCATAACCATCATCACATCATCACCAACATCATAACCATCATAAACCATCATCACCAACATCATAACCATCATCAAACCATCATCACCAACATCATAACCATCATAACCATCACATCACCATTAATCATTTTACATACACCATCATACAACCAAAACCATACATCACACATACAATGAAACAGACACACAATCATTACAATACACAACCATCATCTATCCAATACAGACCATCATTACATACAGACCAGTTAAACACAGACCAACATTACAATACAAACTGTTTTACATCATTACAATACAGACCATAGGTAAACAATACAAGACCATCATTACAATACAGACCAACATTACAATACAGATTCAAACATTACATACGACCATCATGCACAGGTGATACAATACAGACATCATTACAATACAGACCATCATTACAATACAGACCATCATTACAATACAGACCATCATTACAATACAGACCATCATTACAATGTTGTTCAGTTATTGGCTTACATGTGGTGACTTGTTTTTCCTGTTCATCTCTGGAGAGATGGTCCTAGTCGCTGGTGACACTGACATGCAAAGCTGGGGTCAATTCCATTTCAATGTATTATATTCAACTGAACAAGAAATTCAGTTGTTCCTCATTGAATTGCAATGGAATTGACCGCAACCCTTCAACCCTGCTGACATGGAAGTGTCTATTCATCCATTCTGCCTACAGCTGTGATCTCCACAGGGAGTCTGGAGACTGCTCTAAAGAGCTTTAAAACATCATCACCAACATCATCACCAACATCATCACCATCATCACCAACATCACCAACCATCAATACCATCATCACCAACATCATAACCATCAATACCATCATCACCAACATCATAACCATCAATACCATCATCACCAACATCATAACCATCATCACCATCATCACCAACATCATAACATCATCACCATCATCACCAACATCATAACCATCATCAACATCATCACCAACATCATAACCATCATAACCATCATCAACCATCATCACCATCATCACCAACATCATAACCATCATCACCAACATCACCAACATCATCATCACCATCATCACCAACATCATAACCATCATCACCAACATCACCAACATCATAACCATCATCACCATCATCACCAACATCATAACCATCATCACCCATCATCACCAACATCATAACCATCATCACCATCATCACCAACATCATCACCAACATCATAACCATCATAAACAACATCATCACCAACATCATAACCATCATCACCATCATCACCAACATCATAACCATCACCAACATCATCACCAAACCATCATCACCAACATCATCATCACCATCATAACATCATCATCATCACTAACATCACCAACATCATAACCATCATTACCATCATCACCAACATCATAACCATCATTACCATCATTACCATCATCACCAACATCATAACCATCATCACCATCATCACCAACATCATAACCATCATTACCATCATCACCAACATCATAACCATCATTACCATCATCACCAACATCATAACCATCATCACCATCATCACCTAATCATAACCAACATCAATAACATCATCACTATCATAAACCGACATCATACCACAACATCATTAAACATCATAACCATCATAACCATCATCCCATCCATCCCCATCATAAATCACACATCATAATCATCAGCAACATCATGAACAGTTAAACATCTAAACCATCATCACCAACACTCATAAAACATCATAAAAAACAGCATCATATCACCAGACCTGTATATAGGTAAAACCTGAACCACATCATAACCAACATAAATACGTACATCATCACCAACATCATCAACCATCATTTCAGGCGCCGACCTCATCACCAACATCACAACCATCATAACAATACAGACCATCATCATCACAACAACCATCATTACCATTAACCCATCATCACCATCATTACAATGTTGTTCATTATCACCATCATCATCTCTGGAGAGATGTCTCCTATCGCTGGTGACCACATCAAAGCTGGGGTCAATTCATTCAACATCATTCACTGAACAATCAACATCATATTGAATTCATCATCACCCAACCAATCAACCAACTGACATCATCACCATCTGCCTACAGCATCATCACACATCATCTGGAGATAACATCATAAACATCAAAAAACCATCATCACCAACATCATCACCCATCATCACCAACATCACAAACATCATAACCATCACCATACCATCATCACCAACATCATAACCATCAATACCATCATCACCAACATCATAACCATCAATACCATCATCACCAACATCATAACCAAACCATCATAAAACCATCATCACCATCATCACCAACATCATAACCATCATCACCATCATCACCAACATCATACCACCATCAATCATCACCAACATCACCATCATCATCATCACATCATAACCATCATAACCATTAACCATCATCACAAACATCATAACCCATCATCACCATCACCATCATCACACAACATCATAACCATCATCACCATCATCACCAACATCATAACCATCAATACCATCATCACCAACATCATCACCAACATCATCACCATCATCACCATCATCACCATCATCACCACATCATCATAACCATCATCACCATCATCATCATAACCAAACATCATAACAATCAAACATCACATCAACCATCATAACCATCATCACCAACATCATAACCATCACCCAACATCATCAACATCATACAAACACATCATCACCACATCACCAATACCATCATATAACAACATCATCATACCACCATCATCACCAACATCATAACCATCATAACCATCATCACCAACCATGACATACCGACCTCAACCATCATCACCAACATCACCATAACCATCATAACCATCACCAACATCATCACCATCAACCATCATCACCAACATCATAACCATCATCACCATCATCACCATCATCACCAACATCATAACCATCATAACCATCATCACCAACATCATAACCATCATAACCATCACCAAACATCATAACCATCATTACCATCATTACCAACATCATAACCATCATCACCAACATCATAACCATCATAACCATCACCAACATCATAACCATCATACCATCATCACCAACATCATAACCATCATCACCAACATCATAACCATCATCACCAACATCACCAACATCATAACCATCATCAACATCATAACCATCATCACCATCATCACCAACATCATAACCATCATCACATCATAACCATCATCACCAACATCATAACCATCATCATCATTACCAACATCATACCCATCATCACCAACATCATAACCATCATCAACATCATCACCAACATCATAACCATCATCACCATCATCACCAACATCACCATCATCACCAACATCATAACCATCATCACAACATCATCACCATCATCACCAACATCACCATCATCACCAACATCATAACCATCATCACCAACATCACCAACATCATAACCATCATTACCATCATCACCAACATCATAACCATCATCACCATCATCATCACCAACATCATAACCATCATCACCATCATCACCATCATCATCACCAACATAACCATCATTACCATCATCACCAATCATCATCACCATCATCACCAACATCATAACCATCATCACCAACATCATCAACCATCATCATCAACATCATCATCACATCATCATCACATAACCATCATCAACATCCAACTCAACCATCACACAACATCATCACTTTTCCATCATGAACCATCATTACACATCATCACAACATCATTACCATCATCTGTACATCATCACCAACATCATAACCATCATTACCATCATCACCATAACATCATTCATAACCACATCATAACCATCATTACCATCATCACCAACATCATAACCATCATTACCATCATCACCATTAATCCATTTTGTATTATACACTCTTCCGACTGGAGGATACCTACTGTAATATGAACAGAACCAATCTCTCTCTCCATCCATCCATCCCTCCATCTCTCCACACTGTAAGACTTTTCTGTCATAAATTAACAGTTAAACACTGTAGAATGAACAGTAAAATACTGTAAATCTGTTTTACAGCATTAATGCTGTAGATTGCACTGTATTATAGGTAAAATGCTGAACAAATACTGTTATTAACTGTAATTGGAATTAACCTCCTTGTAAAAATGATATCTTATGCCTACTGTAGATTCAAACGATCCGTTTCAGGCGCCGACCTCATGCTGTCAGGTGAGACTCATGAAGCTCAGACTATTTTTGTAAATGTCTTCCTGAAGCTGCTGTGAAGTGGAATACTATTTTCAGCAGCTGTTGGGTAGGTTCCTTGAGTTATCTTTATTGCTAGCCAACTTTGAATTACTGCATCCTAGCTAGCTGGCTAACGTTTCCTAGCCAGCTGGCTAACGTTTCCTAGCCAGCTGGCTAACGTTTCCTAGCCAGCTGGCTAACGTTTCCTAGCCAGCTGGCTAACGTTTCCTAGCCAGCTGGCTAACGTTTCCTAGCCAGCTGGCTAACGTTTCCTAGCCAGCTGGCTAACGTTTCCTAGCTGAAGTCGACACAAGCCATTTCGGTCTGCTCTAAATTGCACGTAAATATCTTGCTGTGCGACCTAGAAAAAATAATAAAAATAATCACTCAGGAAATAATTGTTGTGACGATAGGCTTCACTGTACCGCAGCCTCTGAGTGATTACATAGAGTAAACTGGGGCTTTGGATCTTATAAATAACAGTGATTACATGTGACAGGGTTCCCCCTGGGGGGGGGGGGGGGGGGGGGGGGGGGGGGGAGAGAGAGATCTCTGGCAGGTGATGCAATGTGATCTGAAGGAACCTCTGTTATGGCTGGCAGGAATGGAGCTCAACCTCAGGTCTGAGGGAACCTCTGTTATGGCTGGCAGGAATGGAGCTCAACCGCAGGTCTGAGGGAACCTCTGTTATGGCTGGCAGGAATGGAGCTCAACCGCAGGTCTGAGGGAACCTCTGTTATGCCTTGCAGGAATGTACTTTAACTATTTGCACATCGTGTCGCAGACGACACACAATTAATCTTCTCCTTTCCCCCTTCTGATAACCAGGTGGCGAATCGCATCTCTGCATGTCTGGCAGACATATCAGTGTGGATGACGGATCACCATCTCAAGCTGAACCTCGGCAAGACGGAGCTGCTCTTCCTCCCGGAGAAGGACTGCCCGCTCCATGATCTCGCCATCACGGTTGACAACTCCGTTGTGTCCTCCTCCCAGAGTGCGAAGAACCTTGGCGTGACCCTGGACAACACCCTGTCGTTCTCCGCTAACATCAAGGCGGTGACCCGATCCTGTAGGTTCATGCTCTACAACATTCGTAGAGTACGACCCTACCTTACACAGGAAATGGCACAGGTCCTAATTCAGGCACTTATCATCTCCCGTCTGGATTACTGCAACTCGCTGTTGGCTGGGCTCCCTGCCTGTGCCATTAAACCCCTACAACTCATCCAGAACGCCGCAGCCCGTCTGGTGTTCAACCTTCCCAAGTTCTCTCACGTCACCCCGCTCCTCCGCACACTCCACTGGCTTCCAGTTGAAGCTCGCATCTACTACAAGACCATGGTGCTTTCCTACGGAGCTGTGAGGGTAACGGCACCTCCGTACCTTCAGGCTCTGATCAGTCCCTACACCAAACGAGGGCATTGCGTTCATCCACCTCTGGCCTGCTGGCCCCCATACCTCTGCGGAAGCACAGTTCCCGCTGAGCCCAGTCAAAACTGTTCGCTTCTCTGGCACCCCAATGGTGGAACAAGCTCCCCCACGACGCCAGGACAGCGGAGTCACTGACCACCTTCCGGAGACACTTGAAACCCTACCTTTTTAAGGAATACCTGGGATAGGATAAAAGTAATCCTTCTACCCTCCCCCTACCCCACCCTCCCACCAATAAAAAAAAATATAAAACATGTTAAATACAACACTGTATAAAGCCATAATAATGACATTTGAAATGTCTCTATTATTAATCTTTTAATTGTTTATTTCAATTTTGTTTTGTCTATTTCACTTGCTTTGGCAATGTTAACATACGTTTCCCATGTCAATAAATCCCCTTATATTAAATTGAAATGAATTGAGAGAGAGAGAGAGAGAGAGAGAGAGAGGAGAGAGAGAGAGAGAGAGAGAGAGAGAGAGAGAGAGGAGAGAGAGGAGAGAGAGAGAGAGAGAGGGGGGAGAGAGAGAGAGGAGGGGGGGGAGAGAGAGAGGAGAGAGAGAGAGAGAGAGAGGGGAGAGAGAGAGAGAGATGAGAGGAGAGAGAGAGAGAGAGGAGAGAGAGAGAGAGAGAGAGAGGAGAGAGAGAGACAGAGAGAGACAATGGAAGGAGGCGGGTAGGAGAGAGAGAGAGAGAGAGGAGGGAGAGAGGAGAATAGAGGAGAGAGAGAGAGAGGAGGGAGAGAGAGAGAGAGAGAGGGAGAGAGGGGAGGGAGAGAGGAGGACAGAGGAGAGAGAGAGAGAGAGAGGGAGTGGGGAGGGGGGGGGGGGGGAGCGAGAGAGCTGCTGCAGAGAGAAACCGGGTTGTCCTGAACTCAACTGGGCCTCACTTTATTGCAGCTAGCTGTATCCTGAAATATCCTAATGTTTTCACCCTAGCAACCCTCTTCATGTTTTCACTTCCCTTGTTTTTCACCTGTAATGGTAAACCAACCATGTTGTTGCTCTTGTTCTGTCCTGTATTTTGACTTCAATATTGTGAAATGATTATAACTAATGTAATGATCAGACAATGGAAAGGAGGTGGAAGAGAGGAAGGGATCAGAGGAGAGAGGATAGAGGGATCAGGGAGGAATAGAGGGATCAGAGGAGGAATAGAGGGATCAGAGGAGAGGAATAGAGGGATCAGAGGAGGAATAGAGGGATCAGAGGGAGGAATAGAGGGATCAGGGGAGAGGGAGAGATAGAGGGATCAGGGGAGGGATAGAGGAATAGAGGGATCAGAGGAGGAATAGAGGGATCAGAGGAGGAATAGAGGGATCAGAGGAGGAATAGAGGGATAAGAATAGGAGGAATAGAGGGATCAGAGGAGGAAGAGAGAGAGGGGATCAGAGGAGTATATATAAGAGAGATAGATATATAAGATAGCCCCCACTATAAGATAGTTTACACTGTTTCTCCAACATGGCCCCAGGAGAGATAGTTTACTGTTCGAGAGAACTTGGCCCCACTATAAGATATGTTACTTCTCCAAACTTGGCCCCACTATAAGATATGTTAATGTTCTCCAACATGGCCCCACTATAAGATAGTTTACTGTTTCTCCAACATGGCCCCACTATAAGATAGTTTACTGTTTCCCACTTGGCCCCACTATAAGATATGTTAATGTTCTCCAACATGGCCCCACTATCTGTCTGTCTGTCTGTCTGTCCTGTCCTGTCTGTCTGTCTGTCTGGACAGGAGAGTCTGTCTGTCTGTTCTGTCTGTCTGAGAGATGTCTGTCTGTCTGTCTGTCTGTCTGTCTGTCTGTCTGTCTGTCATCTCTGTCTGTCTGTCTGTCTGTCTGTCTGTCTCATCCTCTCCTCTCTCTCTCTCTCTCTCTCTCCTTCTCTCTCTATCTCTCTCTCTCTCTCTCTCCTCTCTCTCTCTCTCTACCCTAGCAACTCTCTCTTCTCTCTCTTCTCTCGCTCTAGTCTCCTTTATCTTCTCATCATGATTATCCTGCTAAATGATCATGTGGAATCTGATTAGTTTATCTCTCTGAATATCTGGTTGTATAGTAGGGTTTTATGTCTGAGCCCACAACGTATTATGGGGATGACAGAGAATGGCTCAGAGAGAGAGGAGAGAAGTGAAAGTGAAGAGTGGCGCAGTGGTCTAAGGCTGCATCGCAGTGCTAGCTGTGCCACTAGAGATCCTGGTTCGAGTCCAGGCTCTGTCACAGCCGGCCGCAACCAGGAGACCCATGGGCGGCGCACAATTGGTCCAGCGTCGTCCAAGGTATGGGAGGGAATGGCCGGCAGGGATGTGGGTTCAGGGTGATCAGGGTACCAGACAGGAGGTCTGTGATCAGGGTACCAGACAGGAGGTCTGTGATCAGGGTACCAGACAGGAGGTCTGTGATCAGGGCTCCAGACAGGAGGTCTGTGATCAGGGTACCAGACAGGAGGTCTGTGATCAGGGTACCAGACAGGAGGTCTGTGATCAGGGTACCAGACAGGAGGTCTGTGATCAGGGTACCAGACAGGAGGTCTGTGATCAGGGTACCAGACAGGAGGTCTGTGATCAGGGTTCCAGACAGGAGGTCTGTGATCAGGGTACCAGACAGGAGGTCTGTGATCAGGGTACCAGACAGGAGGTCTGTGATCAGGGCTGGGCCACCATTCAACTTTCAGTAGAATTGCATTGCATAGCTTAATGTTCTCCAACTTGGCCCCACTATAAGATAGTTTACTGTTCTCCAACATGGCCCCACTATAAGATAGTTTACTGTTCTCCAACTTGGCCCCACTATAAGATAGTTTACTGTTCTCCAACTTGGCCCCACTATAAGATATGTTACTGTTCTCCAACTTGGCCCCACTATAAGATAGTTTACTGTTCTCCAACTTGGCCCCACTATAAGATATGTTACTGTTCTCCAACATGGCCCCCACTATAAGATATGTTAATGTTCTCCAACTTTGGCCCCACTATAAGATAGTTTACTGTTCTCCAACTTGGCCCCACTATAAGATATGTTACTGTTCTCCAACATGGCCCCCCACTATAAGATATGTTACTGTTCTCCAACATGGCCCCACTATAAGATAGTTTACTGTTCTCCAACATGGCCCCACTATAAGATAGTTTACTGTTCTCCAACATGGCCCCACTATAAGATAGGTTACTGTTCTCCAACATGGCCCCACTATAAGATATGTTACTGTTCTCCAACATGGCCCCACTATAAGAGATATGTGTTACTGTTCTCCAACATGGGCCCCACTATAAGATATGTTACTGTTCTCCAACTTGGCCCCACTATAAGATAGTTTACTGTTCTCCAACTTGGCCCCACTATAAGATAGTTTACTGTTCTCCAACTTGGCCCCACTATAAGATAGTTTACTGTTCTCCAACTTGGCCCCACTATAAGATAGTTTACTGTTCTCCAACTTGGCCCCACTATAAGATATGTTACTGTTCTCCAACTTTGGCCCCACTATAAGATATGTTACTGTTCTCCAACATGGGCCCCACTATAAGATAGTTTACTGTTCTCCAACATGGCCCCACTATAAGATAGGTTACTGTTCTCCAACATGGGCCCCACTATAAGATAGTTTACTGTTCTCCAACATGGCCCCACTATAAGATAGTTTACTGTTCTCCCAACTTGGCCCCACTATAAGATAGTTTACTGTTCTCCAACTTGGCCCCACTATAAGATATGTTACTGTTCTCCAACTTGGCCCCACTATAAGATATGTTACTGTTCTCCAACATGGCCCCACTATAAGATAGTTTACTGTTCTCCAACATGGCCCCACTATAAGATAGTTTACTGTTCTCCCACTTGCCCACTATAAGATATGTTAATGTTCTCCAACATGGGCCCCACTATAAGATAGTTTACTGTACTTCTCCAACTTGGCCCCACTATAAGATAGTTTACTGTTCTCCAACTTGGCCCCACTATAAGATAGGTTACTGTTCTCCAACTTGGCCCCACTATAAGATAGTGTTACTGTTTCCAACCTCCAACTTGGCCCCACTATAAGATATGTTAATGTTCTCCAACTTGGCCCCACTATAAGATAGTTTACTGTTCTCCAACTTGGCCCACTATAAGATAGTTTACTGTTCTCCAACATGGCCCCCACTATAAGATAGTTTACTGTTCTTCCAACTTGGCCCCACTATAAGATATACTGTTTTACTAGTTTTCTCCAACATGGCCCCACTATAAGATAGTTTACTGTTCTCCAAACATGGCCCCACTATATAGATAGTTTACTGTTCTCCAACATGGCCCCACTATAAGATAGTTTACTGTTCTCCAACTTGGCCCCACTATAAGATATGTTTACTGTTCTCCAACATGGCCCCACTATAAGATATGTTACTGTTCTCCAACTTGGCCCCACTATAAGATAGTTTACTGTTCTCCAACTTGGCCCCACTATAAGATATGTTACTGTTCTCCAACATGGCCCCACTATAAGATATGTTTACTGTTCTCCAACATGGCCCCCACTATAAGATATGTTACTGTTCTCCAACATGCCCCACTATAAGATATGTTCCAACACTTGGCCCCACTATAAGATAGTTTACTGTTCTCCAACTTGGCCCCACTATAAGATATGTTACTGTTCTCCAACTTGGCCCCACTATAAGATAGTTTACTGTTCTCCAACTTGGCCCCACTATAAGATAGTTTACTGTCTCCAACTTGGCCCGCCAAGATATGGTTACTGTTCTCCAACTTGGGCCCCACTATAAGATATGTTACTGTTCTCCAACATGGCCCCACTATAAGATAGTTTACTGTTCTCCAACTTGGCCCCACTATAAGATATGTTTACTGTTCTCCAACTTGGCCCCACTATAAGATATGTTACTGTTCTCCAACTTGGCCCCACTATAAGATATGTTACTGTTCTCCAACTTGGCCCCACTATAAGATAGTTTACTGTTCTCCAACTTGGCCCCACTATAAGATATGTTACTGTTCTCCAACTTGGCCCCACTATAAGATAGTTTACTGTTCTCCAACTTGGGCCCCACTATAAGATAGTTTACTGTTCTCCAACATGGCCCCACTATAAGATATGTTAACAACTTGGCCCCACTATAAGATATGTTACTGTTCTCCAACTTGGCCCCACTATAAGATACTGTTTCTCCAACATGGCCCCCACTATAAGATATTTACTGTTCTCCAACTTGGCCCCACTATAAGATATGTTTACTGTTCTCCAACATGGCCCCACTATAGAGATGTTCTCCACTTGGCCCACTATAAGATTAGTTTCTTTGGCCCCACTATAAGATATGTTACTGTTCTCCAACTTGGCCCCACTATAAGATAGTTTACTGTTCTCCAACATGGCCCCACTATAAGATATGTTACTGTTTCTCCAACATGGCCCCCACTATAAGATATGTTTACTGTTCTCCACACTATAATGTTAATATGTTTACTGTTCTCCAACATGGCCCCACTATAAGATATGTTACTGTTCTCCAACTTCCACTAAAGATGTTACTGTTTCCAACATTCTCCAACATGGCCCCACTATAAGATATGTTACTGTTCTCCAACATGGCCCCACTATAAGATATGTTACTGTTTCCCAACATTGGCCCCACTATAAGATATGTTACTGTTCTCCAACATGGCCCCACTATAAGATATGTTACTGTTCTCCAACATGGCCCCACTATAAGATATGTTTACTGTTCTCCCAACATGGCCCCACTATAAGATATGTTACTGTTCTCCAACATGGCCCCACTATAAGATATGTTTACACATGGCCCCACTATAAGATAGGTTACTGTTCTCCCAACTTGGCCCCACTATAAGATATGTTACTGTTCTCCAACATGGCCCCCCACTATAAGATATGTTACTGTTCTCCAACATGGACCCCACTATAAGATAGTTTACTGTTCTCCAACATGGCCCCACTATAAGATATGTTACTGTTCTCCAACATGGCCCCACTATAAGATATGTTACTGTTCTCCAACATGGCCCCACTATAAGATAGTTTACTGTTCTCCAACATGGCCCCACTATAAGATATGTTACTGTTCTCCAACATGGCCCCACTATAAGATATGTTACTGTTCTCCAACTTGGCCCCACTATAAGATAGTTTACTGTTCTCCAACTTGGCCCCACTATAAGATAGGTTACTGTTCTCCAACTTGGCCCCACTATAAGATATGTTACTGTTCTCCACAACATGGCCCCCAACTATAAGATATGTTACTGTTCTCCAACATGGCCCCACTATAAGATAGTTTACTGTTCTCCAACATGGCCCCACTATAAGATATGTTACTGTTCTCCAAACATGGCCCCACTATGAAGATAGGTTACTGTTCTCCAACTTGGCCCCACTATAAGATAGGTTACTGTTCTCCAACATGGCCCCACTTGCCCACTATAAGATATGTTACTGTTCTCCAACTTGGCCCCACTATAAGATATGTTACTGTTCTCCAACTTGGCCCCACTATAAGATAGTTTACTGTTCTCCCACTTGCCCCCACTATTGTGTTTGTAAATGTGCCTCTCCTCTGTGTCTCTGAGGTCTCCAGATCATTAGTGGAATAGTTCCAATACATGGAGCGGCTGGGAGTCCTGGAGGAGAGCTTTGAAAACCACTGTAATTCATAGACAGTGGTGGAAAGTAATTACGTCGTTTTTGGGGGTATCTGTACTTGTACTTTTACTTCACTACATTCCTAAATAAAATAATGTACTTTTTAATCCATACATTTTCCCTGACACCCAAAAGCACTTGTTACATTTTCAATGCTTAGCAGGACAGGAAATTGTCAAATTCACACCCTTATCAAGAGAACATCTCTGGTCATCCCTGCTGCCTCTGATCTGGCGGACTCACTAAACACACATGCTTCGTTTGTAAATTATGTCTGAGTGTTGGAGTGTGCCACTGGCTACCCATAAATAAATAAAAAATCAAGAGAATGGTGCCGTCTGGTTTGCTTAATATAAGCAATTAGAAATGATTTATACTTTTACTTTTGATACTTAAGTATATTTTAGAAATTACATTTACTTATGATACTTAAGTATATTTAAAACCAAATACTTTTAGACTTTTACTCAAGTAGTTTTTCACTGGGTGACTTTCACTTTTACTTGAGTCATTTTCTATTAAGGCGTCTTTACTTTTACTCAAGTATGACAATTGGGTGCTTTTTCCACCACTGTGCCTGGACCGCTGTCCATGGCGCTGAAATGTCAGCACTGTTCGTCTAAACGGGAATGCCACCTCAAGGCAGGAGAGGCAGGCTGAATGGAAACTTTGATGACCAGTATAACCACCACCTCCACATCCCATCATCTGGGGTATCTCTGTTTCTCTAAACCTCTTTGATGACCAGTATAACCACCACCTCTACATCCCATCATCTGGGGTATCTCTGTTTCTCTAAACCTCTTTGATGACCAGTATAACCACCACCTCCACATCACATCATCTGGGGTATCTCTGTTTCTCTAAACCTCTTTGATGACCAGTATAACCACCACCTCTCCATCCCATCATCTGGGGTATCTCTGTTTCTCTAAACCTCTTTGATGACCAGTATAACCACAAACCTCTACATCACATAATATGGGTTATCTCTGTTTCTCTAAACCTCTTTGATGACCAGTATAACCACCACCTCCACATCACATCATCTGGGGTATCTCCTGTTTCTCTAAAACCTCTTTGATGACCAGTATAACCAAACACCTCTACATCACATCATCTGGGGTATCTCTGTTTCTCTAAACCTCTTTGATGACCAGTATAACCACAACCTCTACATCCCATCATCTGGGGGTATCTCTGTTTCTCTAAACCTCTTTGATGACCAGTATAACACCACCTCTACAATCACATCATCTGGGGTATCTCTGATTGAAACAGCGCCGGGAAGAAGATGGCTGCCGTTTTTTTAAGCCTCTCAACCAATTGTACTATTATGTGTGGTTTTCCGCGTTATTTGTAATTTATTTTGTACATAATGTTTCTGCCATCGTCTCTTATAACCAAGAGAGCTTCTGGATATCAGGACAGCGATTACTCACTCGCGTGGACGAAAGACTTTTCTTCAACGAGGCGTTTCGCGAAGGATATTATACAGACACCCAACAAGGCCCAGATCCCCGTCATTCGCGTGAGGAAGAGACGGAGATATCGTGGACGCAGATCCGGGTGCCTTGTAAGGATCCGACGGCGAACGAGTAAACTGCCTCTCCCATCAATCCTATTAGCCAACGTTCAAGCTTTTGAGAATAAAATGGACGATTTAAGATTACGGTTATCCTACCAACGGGACATTAAAAACTTTAATATTCTTATGTTTCACGGAGTCGTGGCTGAACACGACAGCAATCGACAACATTCAGCTAAGCAGGCTATACGCTACATCGGCAGGACAGAACGGCAGACTCCGGTAAGACAAGGGGCGGCGGTCTGTGTATATTGTAAACAACAGCTGGTGCACAAAATCAAAATACTAAGGAAGTCTCTAGGTTTTGCTCGCCTGAGGTAGGAGTATCTCATGATAAGCTGTAGACCACACTATATTTACCAAGAGAGTTTTCATCTATATTTTTCATAGCTGTCTATTTACCACCACAAACCAATGCTGGCATTAAGATTGCACTGAATGAGTTGTACAAGGCCATTAATCAACAGGAAAACGCTACTCCCGATGCAGCGCTCCTAGTAGCCTGGGACTTTAATGCAGGGAGACTTAAATCCGATCTTCCTCATTTCTACCAGCATGTTAAATGTGCAACCATAGGGGAAAAAACTCTAAACCAGCTTTACTCCACACCACAGAGACGCATACAAAGCTCTCCCTCGCCCTCCCATTTGGCAAATCTAATGACCATAACTCTATCCTCCTGATTCCTGCTTATAAGCAAAAAACTGAAGCAGGAAGCACCAGTGATTCGGCTAATAAAAAAGTGGTCAGATGACGCAGATGCTAAGCTACAGGACTGTTTTGCTAGCACAGACTGGAACATGTTCCGGGATTCTTCAGACAGCATTGAGGAGTACACCACATCAGTCACTGGCTTCATCAAATAAGTGCATCGATGATGTCGTCCCCACAGTGACCGTACGTACATACCCCAACCAGAAGCCATGGATTACAGGAAAACATCCGCACTGAGCTAAAGGGTAGAGCTGCCGCTTTCAAGGAACGGGACTCTAACCCGGACGCTTAAAGAAATCCCGCTATGACCCTCCGACGAACCATCAAACAGGCAAAGAGTCAATACAGGTCTAAGATTGAATCATACTACACTGGCTCTGACGCTCGTCGGATGTGGCAGGGCTTGAAAAACTAGTACAGACTACAAAGGGAAGCACAGCCGCGAGCTGCCCAGTGACACAAGCCTACCAGGACGAGCTAGCCTAAACCACTTCTATGCTCACTTCGAGGCAAGCAACACTGAAGCATGCATGAGAGCACCAGCTGTTCCGGACGACTATGTGATGATCACGCTCTCCGTATAGCGATGTGAGTAAGACTTTTAAGCAGGTCAACATTCACAAGGCCGCAGCAGGCCAGACGGATTACCAGGGAGTTTTTACTCCGAGCATGTGCTGAACAACTGGCAAGTGTCTTCACTGACATTTTTCAACATGTCCTGACTGAGTCTGTAATACCAACATGTTTCAAGCAGACCACCATAGTCCCCGTGCCCAAGAAACTCTAAGATAACCTGCCTAAATGACTACCGACCCGTAGCACTGACGTCTGTAGCCATGAAGTGCTTTGAAAAGACTGGTCATGGTCACATCAAAACAGCATAATCCCAGAAACCCTAGACCCACTCCAATTTGCATTACCGCCCCAACAGATCCACAGATGATGCAATCTCTATCGCACTCCACACTGCCCTTTCCCACCTGGACAAGAGGGAACACCTACGTGAGAATGCTATCATTATGACTACAGCTCAGCATTCAACACCATAGTTGCCCTCTAAGCTCATCACTTAAGCTAAGGATCCTGGGACTAAACACCTCCCTCTGCAAAACTGGATCCTGGACTTCCTGACGGGCCGCCCCCAGGTGGTAAGGGTAGGTAACAACACATCTGCCACACTGATCCTCAACACGGGGGCCCTCAGGGGTGGCGTGTGCTCAGTCCCCTCCTGTACTCTCTGTTCACCCATGACTGCATGGCCAGGCACGACTCCAACACCATCATTAAGTTTGCCGACGACACAACGGTGGGAGGCCTGATCACCGACAACGATGAGACAGCCTATAGGGAGGAGGTCAGAGATCTGGCCGTGTGGTGTGCCAGGACAACAACCTCTCCCTCAACGTGACCAAGACAAAGGAGCTGATCGTGGACTACAGGAAAAAAAAGAGGACTGAGCACGCCCCCATTCTCATCGACGGGGCTGTAGTGGAACAGGTTGAGAGCTTCAAGTTCTTGGGTCCACATCACTAACGAACTATCATGGTCCAAACACACCAAGACAGTCGTGAAGAAGGGCACGACAAAGCCTATTCCCCCTCAGGAGAAAAAAAAGATTTGGCATGGGTCCCTCAGATCCTCAAAAATTCTACAGCTGCACCATCGAGAGCATCCTGACTGGTTGCATCACGCCTGGTATGGCAACTGCTTGGCCTCTGACGCAAGGCACTACAGAGGGTAGTGCGTACGGCCAGTACATCACTGGGGCAAAGTTCCCTGCCATCCAGGACCTCTATACCAGGCGGGGTGTCAAGAGCGAAGGCCCTCAAAATTGTCAAAGACTCCAGCCACCCTAGTCATAGACTGTTCTCTCTGCTACTGCACGGCAAGCGGTACCGGAGTGCCAAGTCTAGGTCCAAAAGACTTCTCAACAGCTTCTACCCCAAGCCATAAGACTCCTGAACAGCTAATCATGGCTACCCGGACTATTTGCACTGCCCCCCCACCCCATCCTTTTTACGCGCTGCTGCTACTCTGTTAAGTATTTATGCATAGTCAACTTTAACTCTACCCACATGTACATATTAACCTCAACTACCTCAACTAGCCGGTGCCCCCGCACATTGACTATGCAACGGTACCCCCCTGTATATATAGCCTCCCTACTGTCACTTTATTTTACTGTATATATAGCCTCCCTACTGTCACTTTATTTTACTTCTGCTCTTTTTTTCTCAACACTTTTTTGTTGTTGTTTATTCTTACTTTTTTGTTTAAAATAAATGCACTGTTGGTTAAGGGCTGTAAGTAAGCATTTCACTGTAATGCTCATTGCACCTGTTGTATTCGGCGCATGTGGACCAATAAAATTTGATTTGATTTGATTGATTGATTTGATTTGTTTCTCTAAACCTCTTTGATTTTCCAGTATGACCAACACCTCCCACATCACATTCATCTGGGGTATCTCTGTTTCTCTAAAACCTCTTGATGACCAGTATAACCACCACCTCCACATCCCCATCATCTGGGGTATCTCTGTTTCTCTAAAACCTCTTGATGACCAGTATAACCACCACCTCTACATCCCATCATCTGGGGTATCTCTGTTTCTCTAAACCTCTTTGATGACCAGTATAACCACAACCTCTACATCCCATCATCTGGGGTATCTCTGTTTCTCTAAACCTCTTTGATGACCAGTATAACCACAACCTCCACATCCCATCATCTGGGGTATTATTTGTATGTTTCTCTAAACCTCTTTGGATTTTTAGGGTCATTGCTCCACCACCGTGCACCAGCCTCCCGCCCTGTGGCCTTGAGCGAAACGTCTCCTCCCCGGGATTTGCGCTAACTTCCTCATTCCTCACTAAGCAACAGATGAAAGTTCACAGGCTATTAGCCACGGAGGGTAGGGGCGCCAGGAGCCACGGAGGGTAGGGACGCCAGGAGCCACGGCGGGTAGGGACGCCAGGAGCCACAGAGGGTAGGGACGCCAGGAGCCACGGAGGGTAGGGACGCCAGGAGCCACGGAGGGTAGGGACGCCAGGAGCCACGGAGGGTAGGGACGCCAGGAGCCACGGAGGGCAGGGACGCCAGGAGCCACGGAGGGTAGGGACGCCAGGAGCCACGGAGGGTAGGGACGCCAGGAGCCACGGAGGGTAGGGACGCCAGGAGCCCACCGCCAGAAATCCTCTTTGTGTCAGGAAGGCTTTGTCCCGCAGCGGCCTTAATCCCCGCCACAAGACGAGTGCACAATACTTTTTTATCAATTTCACGCCGGTTCATTACCGGAGAGCTGGATGCATTTTACATTCAGCATTTAGCTCTTGTTATCCAGAGCGATTTACAGGAGCAATTAGGGTTCCCGGCCGCGGAGAGACTTATGAAAGGTAATCTGACGTAATTATTGACACACAGAGACAAGGCTATAGACAGGGACGCACGTAGACCACACAGGCGTGCGCGCATGTGAGCGAACACACACACACACACACACACACACACACACACACACAACACACACACACACACACATACACACACACACACACACACACACACACACACACACACACACACACACACACACACATACACACACACACAGCGTCTCCACCAACAGTGAATGGCTCGAAGCTGTGCATAGGGCTGAAATGCCAGCCCGCCTCATCTGACTGGCTGACTGCTGGCTGACTGGCTGGTTGGCTGACTGACTGACTGCGGATGGCTGACTGGCTGATTGGCTGACTGACTGGCTCGTTGGCTGACTGGCTGGCTGGCTGATGGCTGACTGACTGGCTCGTTGGCTGACTGGCTGGTGGCTGACTGACTGACTGGCTGGCTGGCTGATTGGCTGACTGACTGACTGGCTGGCTGGCGGACTGGCTGGCTGGCTGACTGACTGGCTCGTTGGAACTGACTGGCTGGCTGGCTGGCTGGCTGATGACTGTCTGGCTGGCTGGCTGACTGGCTCGTTTGCTGGATGGCTGACTGACCTGGCTGGCTGACTGACTGACTGGCTGACTGGCTGACTGACTGACTGGCTGACTGACTGGCTGCTGCGCTGGCTGGACTGCTGACTGGCTGACTGGCTGACTGGCTGACTGGCTGGCTGGCTGGACTGGCTGACTGGCTGGCTGGCTGACTGACTGTCTGGCTGGCTGACTGCTCGTTTGCTGGATGGCTGACTGACTTGCTGGCTGACTGACTGACTGGCTTGACTGACTGGCTGACTGGCTGGCTGACTGACTGCTGGCTGACTGACGGACTGACTGACTGAATGGCTGACTGGCTGACTGACTGACTGGCTGACTGGCTCGTTGGCTGCTGACTGGCTGGCTGACTGACTGGCTGACTGCTGACTGGCTGACTGGCTCGTTGGCTGGCTGGCTGGCTGACTGGCTGGCTGACTGGCTGACTGGGCTGATGGGCTGACTGGCTGACTGGCTCGTTGGTTGGCTGGCTGACTGCTGGCTGACTGGCTGACTGGCTGACTGGCTGACTGGCTGACTGGCTCGTTGGCTGACTGACTGACTGACTGACTGACTGACTGCTGACTGGCTCGTTGGACTGACTGGCTGACTGGCTGACTGGCTGACTGGCTGACTGGCTGACTGACTGACTGACTGAATGACTGACTGCTGACTGGCTGACTGGCTCGTTGCTGGTTGGCTGGCTGACTGGCTGGCTGACATGGCTGACTGGCTGACTGGCTGACTGCTGATGGACTCTGACTGACTGACTGGCTGACTGACTGACTGACTGATCTGAATGGCTGACTGGCTGACTGGCTCGGTGGCTGGCTGGCTGCTGACTGCTGGCTGGCTGACTGGCTGACTGGCTGACTGACTGGCTGACTGACTGATGACTGACTAGCTGACTGGCTGACTGGCTGACTGACTGACTGACTGACTGGCTGACTGGCTGACTGGCTCGTTGGCTGGCTGGCTGGCTGGCTGGCTGACTGGCTGACTGACTGACTGACTGACTGACTGACTGACTGACTGGCTGAGGCTGACTGGCCGTTGGTGGCTGGCTGGCTGGCTGGACTGGCTGGCTGGCTGACTGACTGACTGGCTGGCTGACTGGCTGGTTGGCTGACTGACTGACTGGCTGCTGACTGGCTGATTGGCTCGTTGGCTGACTGGCTGGCTGGCTGGCTGACTGACTGACTGACTGGCTGGCTGGCTGATTGGCTGACTGACTGACTGGCTGGCTGACTGGCTGGCTGATTGGCTGACTGACTGGCTCGGTGGCTGACTGGCTGGCTGGCTGGCTGACTGACTGTCTGGCTGGCTGGCTGACTGGCTCGTTTGCTGGATGGCTGACTGACTGGCTGGCTGACTGACTGACTGGCTGACTGGCTGACTGACTGACTGGCTGACTGACTGGCTGACTGGCTATGGCTGACTGACTGACTGGCTGACTGGCTGACTGACCTGACTGACTGGCTGACTGGCTGACTGACTGAACTGGCTCGTTGGCTGACTGACTGGTTGGCTGACTGACTGACTGACTGACTGGCTGACTGGCTGACTGGCTCGTTGGCTGGCTGGGCTGGCTGACTGGCTGGCTGACTGGCTGACTGGCTGACTGGCTGGCTGGGCTGGCTGGCTGACTGGACTGGCTGGCTGGCTGACCTGACTGTCTGGCTGGCTGGCTGACTGGCTCGTTTGCTGGATGGCTGACTGACTGGCTGGCTGACTGACTGACTGGCTGACTGGCTGACTGACTGACTGGCTGACTGACTGGCTGACTGGCTGGCTGACTGACTGACTGGCTGACTGGCTGACTGACTGACTGACTGGCTGACTGGCTGACTGACTGACTGGCTGACTGGCTCGTTGGCTGACTGACTGGTTGGCTGACTGACTGACTGACTGACTGACTGGCTGACTGGCTCGTTGGCTGGCTGGCTGGCTGACTGGCTGGCTGACTGGCTGACTGGCTGACTGACTGACTGACTGACTGACTGACTGGCTGACTGGCTGACTGGCTCGTTGGGCTGGCTGGCTGGCTGACTGCTGGCTGACTGGCTGACTGGCTGACTGGCTGGCTGGCTGACTGGCTGACTGGCTGACTGACTGACTGACTGGCTGACTGGCTGACTGGCTCGTTGGCTGGCTGGCTGGCTGACTGGCTGGCTGACTGGCTGACTGGCTGACTGACTGGCTGACTGACTGACTGACTAGCTGACTGGCTGACTGGCTGACTGACTGACTGACTGACTGACTGACTGCTGACTGGCTGACTGGCTCGTTGGCTGGCTGGCTGGTTGGCTGGCTGACTGGCTGACTTACTGACTGACTGACTGACTGGCTGACTGGCTGACTGGCTCGTTGGCTGGCTGGCTGGCTGGCTGGCTGGCTGCTGGCTGACTGACTGACTACTGACTGGCTGGCTGGCTGGCTGGACTGGCTGACTGACTGGACTGACTGACTGCTGACTGGCTGACTGGCTCGTTTGGCTTTCTGGCTGGCTGACTGGCTGGCTGACTGGCTGACTGGCTGACTGACTGGCTGACTGCTGACTGACTAGCTGACTGCTGACTGGCTGACTGACTGACTGACTGACTGACTGGCTGACTGGCTGACTGGCTCGTTGGCTGGCTGGCTGGCTGGCTGGCTGGCTGACTGGCTGACTTACTGACTGACTGACTGACTGGCTGACTGGCTGACTGGCTCGTTGGCTGGCTGGCTGGCTGGCTGGCTGGCTGGCTGGCTGACTGACTGACTGACTGACTGACTGGCTGGCTGGCTGGCTGACTGGCTGGCTGACTGACTGGCTGGCTGGAGTTTGTCTCCATGTACCTGTGAAGCCTTTTCATTTTGAATGATATCTTTCTCTCCTAAAAGCCTCTTTCATCTTGAGGTGGTCCTGTCATCTCCTGATAGAAACAAAGACTTTTGTTGTTAGAATGAAAACAGAGGCTTTGTTCAAAGGCTGCCTGGAGCATACTGCCTAGAAACTAAACCTTTAATAGGTCTCAAGTTGGCAATGTCAAAAAAACTAGGAAACTTGCTTTAATAAATATGCACCAGGAGATTCCAGACAGGATTTTTGAAGGCTGGCCACGCGAGACTATCATTATAGCTGTAAATGATCATCTCCGAGATATTGATTGATTAATTGATTACTGTAAACCTAGAAAGACAATTCCCATCATTGTACTCATTGACAGAACGCACACGGATATTGGCCTTATAGCACGGTAGGCTATCTACACCTTCCCCAAATAGGCCGCTGTATTATAATGTCATGTAATTCCTCCAGCACCTCTCCAGTTACCTGACTTCCTGTCCGGCAGTCAGATCCCCTAGAGCCGTAACGGTGGCAGACGCTCTTATCCAGAGCGACTTACAGTTAGTGAATACATATATTTTTATACTGGCCCCCCCGTGGGAATCGAACCCACAACCCTGGCGTTGCAAACGCCATGCTCTATCAACTGAGCTACATCCCTGCCGGCCATTCCCTCCCCTACCCCGGACGACGCTGGGCCCAATTGTGCGCCGCCCCCATGGGTCTCCCGGTTGCAGCCGGCTACAGCAGAGCTGGATTCGAACCAGGATCTCTAGTGGCACAGCTAGCACTGCGATGCAGCGCCTTAGACCACTGCACCACTTTACTATTCCTTATAGTCATCATCTAATGCAGCTATTATAACATGAAACAGATACCACCCTAATAGACTGCTGCTGGTTGTCCTCTAAGGATGCCCACCAAATGGCAGCCTATTCTGCTATACCCCCATGGTCAAAAGTAGTGCCCTACATAGGGAATGGGGTGAACCTTACAGGAAGGAGATAAGGTAATATAGACTGCTGGTTTCCCCTCTAAAACTTCAGCCTGATCAATATGTTGTATAGTTTACATACTGTGTGCGTGTGTGTGTGCTTTGTGTCTGCAGGGAGACAGAGTAGTAGGATTGGGTTTGTTTGTATCTTAAAAGGCCAGAGGGGGGTTGGTAACCTACACTGAAGCATAGGGAGGGAGGCAAGGACTTTTAATGTTGGTTTGTCACTCAGAGTCAGACTGTGGCGTGAAACGGAGCATTGGATCCTTTCTATGTGCACGAGAACGGAGCAGACACCCTCTATTGCTCATCTCGCCCTCTCTCTCTCTCTCTCGCCCTCTCTCTCGCTCTCTCTCGCCCTCTCGCCCTCTCTCTCTCTCGCCCTCTCTCTCTCTCGCTCTCTAGCTCTCTCTCTCCCTCTCTCTCTCTCTCTCGCCCTCTCTCTCTCACCCTCTCTCTCTCTATCTCTCTCTCGCCCTCTCTCTCTCTCTCTCTCTCTCGCTCTCTCTCTCTCGCCCTCTCTCTTGCCCTCTCTCTATCTATCTATCTATCTATCTATCTATCTATCTATCTATCTATCTATCTATCTATCTATCTATCTATCTATCTATCTATCTATCTATCTATCTATCTATCTATCTATCTATCTATCTAGCCATTCCCGGGTGGCAGGTAGCTTAGTGGTTAAGAGCGTTGTGCCAGTAACCGAAAGGTCGCTGGTTCTAATCCCCGAGCCGACTAGGTGAAAAATCTGTCGATGTGCCCTTGAGCAAGGCACTTAACCCTAATTGCTCCTGTAAGTCGCTCTGGATAAGAGCGTCTGCTAAATGACCAATGTATGAATGTATTAGTCCTCTCTCTCCGTCTCTCGCCCCCCCTCTCTCTCTCTCTCTCTCTGCCCATGGACCTCAGAGCACGACGCTGCCGCGAAACAAGGAACTACAGCTTTTCATCGGACCTCCAATCGTATAGTCCGTTCAGATTGTTGGTGGTGACGGTTGGAACAGTGCTTGTTTTTTTTTTGGCGAAACATTTAGTTAGACTACAGCAAGTTTCGTAAACAACTGCATCCGACCTGTGCTAGATAATAAATAAATATATAATTTAAAGGAAAATATAGGAAGGCTGAATAAAAAGCCTTACGCAGTGGAGAGGTTGGGGGACTAATGGAACATCGATCGAGGAAAGGAGGAGGATAACAGTTTTTGTTTTTCTAAGAGATGGACTAAAGACTGTAAAAGCTGTTGTTGCTGGACAGAACTGACTCGTCGGAGGAAGATTCATATTATTCTTTTTTTAATCTGATGTTGATTTAGGTTGCATAAAGTCGTCGAACATGTCGCGCAATGGCTTGTGTCCGTTAGTCCGTTGCTAGTTTTTTGAGGATATTATAAACCTAATTTTTTGGATATCTTTTTTTGGTGGATTTTCTTTCATTCGACCAGTGGAATCCTGGACATACCAGTGGATATTGTAGAGATGAGTTCCAGCAGGAAATATTGCCTGTTCTTTCTGTTAGTTAGAAGTATCCTGTCGGACCCCAGTCATACCAATCAAGGTGAGTGTTATTTTGTTCCGTATATAGGCTACCGTACCATATATAGGCTTAAGTACCGTAAGCTACACTGATAATGACACTGTTTCGGCTCGAATCCCCTGCTACGAAGTTGATCTTCACATGACTTACTGCGGTAGGATGTTCTGAAAACATCAAGGTTTGGATCACTGATCGTATCACCCCCTACCACTTGAGCGCACCGGTGACGTGTAGCCTGCATGATGCACACAATTGTAATATGTGTGCGTGCGTGCGTGTGCGCGTCAATGTTGCTATTATATTATTTTGTTGACGTGTGAAGATTCTCTCCTGAAGTCACCAATAACACAGTAACGGATTTCCCCTAACACATCCATCTAGAACCGGTCTATCTCTACCCCCTCTTCAACCTCTAGTCACCCAACAACTACACAACTCAACTCAGTGTGCTGTGATATCTCTACCCCCTCTTCAACCTCTAGTCACCCAACAACTACACAACTCAACTCAGTGTGCTGTGATGGCTTTCACCTCTGTTTGTTGTTAATGGTTCCCTTTCCACACAGCCTCCTTAGTGAACAGAACAGGTGGTTGAGGCTCTAGACCTGATAGGCACTGCAACACACACACACACACACTCACACACACACACACACACACACACACACACACACACACACACACACACACACACACACACACACACACACACACACACACACACACACACACACCCACACACACACACACACACACACACACACACACACACACACACACACACACACATAAACACACACACACACACACACACACACCTGACTGGCAGACGCTTCAAACAAAACTCCTGTGATCTCTGAGTGCTCTGAGATGCCGGGGCGGATTCTCACACATTACAGTCTGCATCTGGCTGTGGGTTCTCTCTCTCTCTCTCTCTCTCTCTCTCTCTCTCTCTCTCTCTCTCTCTCTCTCTCTCTCTCTCTCTCTCTCTCCCCGTCTCCCTCTCTCTCCTCTCTCTCCTCTCTCTCCCTGTCCCCCTCTCTCCTCTCTCTCTCTCTCTCTCCTCTCTCTCCCTGTCTCCTGTCTCCCTGTCTCCCCCCTGTCTCCCTCTCTCTCCCCCTCTCTCTCCTCTCTCTCCCTGTCTCCCCCTCTCTCCCCCTCTCTTTCTGTCAGTGTGTGTTTTTCCTTCCTTCCCAGACAGAGATTCTATTTGGCCTATTTTAGGGGAAAGTGAGATGTCACAGGCAGACAGGCAGACAAGACAGACACAGAGGAGCGGAGTGCTAGCTAGATGCCTGTCTCTTCTGAGGCCTCTGTGCTGATGTCTTCCTTAAAGTTACCAGGCCTCAACCTCCTGGAAAAAAAACAAGATCAGATCCCCTACTAGACTGAGAATGAGATAAAGCTCCAGATATCTGGGTCTCTCGTGTCCACACTGCTGATGAAGATTAGGAGTGAAGAGAGATACGTTCCAAATGGCACCCCTGTTCCCTTTATAGTGCACTACTTTAGACCAGGGCCTTAGTGCACTATAAAGGGAATGGGGGGGGGGGGGGATTTGTTACACGCACACAGTCTTCTATTGGGAAGGACAGCTAGGAATACTGGCCCTAATTTTCTCTGTTTGGAACAAGCAGATTGAGTTTGTTTGAAGAGCGTTGAATTGAATTTAGAGGCTTGGTTGCCTACAGCTGACGCAAGACATCTGCTAGACATTTACCAGACACTTTTACAGTTAAAGAAGTCACTCTGGATTACTTCGTCTTCCGTCTGGGTTTTATTTACCGACAAGTCGCCACTTTTCCCCTTTCACTGTGTTCGGGAAAAGTGAGATTGAGGAGCGGAAGTTTCTCAGTGATTGTGTCTCCGAGACAAAGTGGGGGTCTAGACAGTGATAATATGATTTAGCGTAGAAACTAAAGTGCTCGTCTCTATATCTGATTTCCTCTTTCGCGTCTGTGTGTGTGTGTGTGTGTGTGTGTGTGTGTGTGTGTGTGTGTGTGTGTGTGTGTGTGTGTGTGTGTGTGTGTGTGTGTTTAAGAGTGTGTGGGTTATTGTAGTCCATTATGCCCAACGCTTGTTGCCCAGGGTTTGGGGTATTGAGTTCCAGTTCCAGATAACATTGTGTTATTGTCTGGTGGAGGATTAGATACCTCTGTCCCAGTAGACCCACAAAGATCCCATCAATCACAGTTCAATATGGACCCCCACTCCTTCCTTCCTCCCTCCCTCCCCCCTTCCTCCCTCCCTCCCACTCCTCCCTCCCTCCCTCCCACTCCTCCCTCCCTCCCACTCCTCCCTTTCTCCCTCCCTCCACTCCTCCCTCCCTTCCTCCCTCCCTCCCCCCTTCCTCCCTCCCTCCCACTCCTCCCTCCCTCCCTCCCACTCCTCCCTCCCTCCCACTCCTCCCTTTCTCCCTCCCACCACTCCTCCCTCCCTCCCTCCCTCCCTCCCTCCCCTAGATTTGACTTAGTTTTTACCAATTTGAAAGGTACATCTCTTGCATGCATTGAGCTTGTTAGCACCATGTTTATCTAGCCAGCTAGCTAGCATAGTATCCTCAGGCGGTGAGTGGTGACTAGACATTCCCCAGGTGGTGAGTGGTGACTAGACATTCCTCAGGTGGTGAGTGGTGACTAGACATTCCCCAGGTGGTGACTAGACATTCCCCAGGTGGTGACTAGACATTCCCCAGGTGGTGAGTGGTGACTAGACATTCCCCAGGTGGTGAGTGGTGACTAGACATTCCCCAGGTGGTGAGTGGTGACTAGACATTCCCCAGGTGGGGAGTGGTGACTAGACATTCCCCAGGTGGTGAGTGGTGACTAGACATTCCCCAGGTGGTGAGTGGTGACTAGACATTCCCCAGGTGGTGAGTGGTGACTAGACATTCCTCAGGTGGTGAGTGGTGACTAGACATTCCCCAGGTGGTGAGTGGTGACTAGACATTCCCCAGGTGGTGAGTGGTGACTAGACATTCCTCAGGTGGGGAGTGGTGACTAGACATTCCTCAGGTGGTGAGTGGTGACTAGACATTCCTCAGGTGGTGAGTGGTGACTAGACATTCCTCAGGTGGTGAGTGGTGACTAGACATTCCCCAGGTGGTGAGTGGTGACTAGACATTCCTCAGGTGGTGAGTGGTGACTAGACATTCCCCAGGTGGTGAGTGACGGCTGCCATAGCATCAGTTTTGCTATGTAGAGGGACTATATGGCAAACCCCATAGAGAAGGAGCGATAGCCGATAGACTAGAAAAGGCCAATATCGGCCCAATATATCGGCTCGGCCAATTATCGGTAGTTCCCTCCCTCCCTCCCTCCCTCCCTCCCTCTCTGGTCTCTCTCTCTCTCACTCTCTCTCTGTCTCTCTCTATCCCTCCCTCCCTCCCTCTCTCCCTCTCTCCCTCTCTCCCCTCCCCTCCCTCCCGGCCTATCTCTCCCTCCCTCCCTCCCTCCCTCTCCTCCCTTCCTCCCTTCAGAAAGTTTTCACACCCCTTGACTTTTTCCACATTTTGTCATGTTACAGCCTGAATTTTAAATGGATTAAATTGAGATGTTGTGTCACTGGCCTACACACAATACTCCATAATGTTAAAGTGGAATTATGTTTCGATTTAAAAAAAAAACAAATTAAAACAAAATGAAAAGCTGAAATGTCTTGAGTCATTAAGTATTCAACCTGCACTATTGATCCAATTCAGACCAAAATTGGGATATTGACATGTGCAATATCCATATCGCAAGAGGCTTCTATTTTCTCCTTTCTTTGACACGCCATTAACATGCTGACTACATCGGGCACGCTCGTGCGCCATCGCGCGCATGTTGATTTTGTCCATCAATATCAGACGCAAACAGGACACGCAGGTTGAAATATCAAAATGAACTCTGAACCAACTATATTTAATTTGGGGACAGGTCAAAACACATGAAACATTCATGGACATTTAGCTAGCTAGCTTGCTGTTGCTAGCTAATTTGTCCAGGGATATAAACATTGGGTCCTTTTTTTCTGGATCTTTGTAGAATTTGTACCCATTTTGATTCACACAAAATGTGTGTTCTCTACTCTGACAATTAATCCACAGATAAAAGGGGAAACCTAGTTAGTTTCTAGTAATCTCTTCCTCTTCATCTCTTCATCTTCTTCTTCTGTGGACTTTATATGGCAGTTGGCAACCAACTTTAAGGTGCTTTACCACGACCAACTGGACTGGAGTGTGGACCTCATTTCATCTTTTCGGATCCCCCACGTTGGTATATGCTCCTAAAAACCAATGAGGAGATGGGAGAGGCGGGACTGACCAAATAGAACCAGGTTTAGCGCCTGGATGTACATTTAGTAGGGCAGTGCGGTCAGCACGTAATACAACAAACACTAAACTACCACCTCATTTACATTTACGTCATTTAGCAGACGCTCTTATCCAGAGCGACTTACAGGAGCAATTAGGGTTAAGTGCCTTGCTCAAGGGCACATCGACAGATTTTTCACCTAGTCGGCTCGGGGATTAGAACCAGCGACCTTTCGGTTACTGGCACAACGCTCTTAACCACTAAGCTACCTGCCACCTCCAATGAGATGCGCTAGACTCCATTCATTCACTCTCTACATGCACAGAGGATGCTGACCAATCACAAGCGGGCTCTCTCACTCACTGCATGGCATGCACACGTTGGCCAATCACAAGTGTCCCCGCTTAGAGCGCGCAGTTAGATGCTGGTGGGGAGAGAAAGGGCTTTACCTCAGTTAGATGCTGGTGAGGAGAGAAAGGGCTTTACCTCAGTTAGATGCTGGTGAGGAGAGAAAGGGCTTTACCTCAGTTAGATGCTGGTGGGGAGCGAAAGGGCTTTACCTCAGATAGATGCTGGTGGGGAGAGAAAGGGCTTTACCTCAGTTAGATGCTGGTGGGGGGGAGAGAAAGGGCTTTACCTCAGTTAGATGCTGGTGGGGAGAGAAAGGGCTTTACCTCAGTTAGATGCTGGTGGGGAGAGAAAGGGCTTTACCTCAGTTAGATGCTGGTGGGGAGAGAAAGGGCTTTACCTCAGTTAGATGCTGGTGGGGAGAGAAAGGGCTTTACCTCAGTGAGATGCTGGTGGGGAGAGAAAGGGCTTTACCTCAGTTAGATGCTGGTGAGGAGAGAAAGGGCTTTACCTCAGATAGATGCTGGTGGGGAGAGAAAGGGCTTTACCTCAGTTAGATGCTGGTGGGGAGAGAAAGGGCTTTACCTCAGTTAGATGCTGGTGGGGAGAGAAAGGGCTTTACCTCAGTTAGATGCTGGTGGGGAGAGAAAGGGCTTTACCTCAGTTAGATGCTGGTGGGGAGAGAAAGGGCTTTACCTCAGTTAGATGCTGGTGGGGAGAGAAAGGGCTTTACCTCAGTTAGATGCTGGTGAGGAGAGAAAGGGCTTTACCTTAGTTAGATGCTGGTGAGGAGAGAAAGGGCTTTACCTCAGTTAGATGCTGGTGAGGAGAGAAAGGGCTTTACCTTAGTTAGATGCTGGTGGGGAGCGAAAGGGCTTTACCTCAGTTAGATGCTGGTGGGGAGAGAAAGGGCTTTACCTCAGTTAGATGCTGGTGGGGAGAGAAAGGGCTTTACCTCAGTTAGATGCTGGTGGGGAGAGAAAGGGCTTTACCTCAGTGAGATGCTGGTGGGGAGAGAAAGGGCTTTACCTCAGTTAGATGCTGGTGGGGAGAGAAAGGGCTTTACCTCAGTTAGATGCTGGTGAGGAGAGAAAGGGCTTTACCTCAGTTAGATGCTGGTGGGGAGAGAAAGGGCTTTACCTCAGTTAGATGCTGGTGGGGAGAGAAAGGGCTTTACCTCAGTTAGATGCTGGTGAGGAGAGAAAGGGCTTTACCTCAGTTAGATGCTGGTGGGGAGAGAAAGGGCTTTACCTCAGTTAGATGCTGGTGAGGAGAGAAAGGGCTTTACCTCAGTTAGATGCTGGTGGGGAGAGAAAGGGCTTTACCTCAGTTAGATGCTGGTGGGGAGAGAAAGGGCTTTACCTCAGTTAGATGCTGGTGGGGAGAGAAAGGGCTTTACCTCAGTTAGATGCTGGTGGGGAGAGAAAGGGCTTTACCTCAGTTAGATGCTGGTGAGGAGAGAAAGGGCTTTACCTCAGTTAGATGCTGGTGAGGAGAGAAAGGGCTTTACCTCAGTTAGATGCTGGTGGGGAGAGAAAGGGCTTTACCTCAGTTAGATGCTGGTGAGGAGAGAAAGGGCTTTACCTCAGTTAGATGCTGGTGGGGAGAGAAAGGGCTTTACCTCAGTTAGATGCTGGTGGGGAGAGAAAGGGCTTTACCTCAGTTAGATGCTGGTGGGGAGAGAAAGGGCTTTACCTCAGTTAGATGCTGGTGAGGAGAGAAAGGGCTTTACCTCAGTTAGATGCTGGTGAGGAGAGAAAGGGCTTTACCTCAGTTAGATGCTGGTGGGGAGAGAAAGGGCTTTACCTCAGTTAGATGCTGGTGAGGAGAGAAAGGGCTTTACCTCAGTTAGATGCTGGTGGGGAGAGAAAGGGCTTTACCTCAGTTAGATGCTGGTGGGGAGAGAAAGGGCTTTACCTCAGTTAGATGCTGGTGAGGAGAGAAAGGGCTTTACCTCAGTTAGATGCTGGTGGGGAGAGAAAGGGCTTTACCTCAGTTAGATGCTGGTGAGGAGAGAAAGGGCTTTACCTCAGTTAGATGCTGGTGGGGAGAGAGGGGAAAGGGCTTTACCTCAGTTAGATGCTGGTGGGGAGAGAAAGGGCTTTACCTCAGTTAGATGCTGGTGGGGAGAGAGAAGGGCTTTACCTCAGTTAGATGCTGGTGGGGAGAGAAAGGGCTTTACCTCAGTTAGATGCTGGTGGGGAGAGAAAGGGCTTTACCTCAGTTAGATGCTGGTGGGGAGAGAAAGGGCTTTACCTCAGTTAGATGCTGGTGGGGAGAGAAAGGGCTTTACCTCAGTTAGATGCTGGTGGGGAGAGAAAGGGCTTTACCTCAGTTAGATGCTGGTGGGGAGAGAAAGGGCTTTACCTCAGTTAGATGATGCTGGTGGGGAGAGAAAGGGCTTTACCTCAGTTAGATGCTGGTGGGGGAGAGAAAGGGCTTTACCTCAGTTAGATGCTGGTGGGGAGAGAAAGGGCTTTACCTCAGTTCAGTTAGATGCTGGTGGGAGAGAAAGGGCTTTACCTCAGTTAGATGCTGGTGGGGAGAGAAAGGGCTTTACCTCAGTTAGATGCTGGTGGGGAGAGAAAGGGCTTTACCTCAGTTAGATGCTGGTGGGGAGAGAAAGGGCTTTACCTCAGTTAGATGCTGGTGGGGAGAGAAAGGGCTTTACCTCAGTTAGATGCTGGTGGGGAGAGAAAGGGCTTTACCTCAGTTAGATGCTGGTGGGGAGAGAAAGGGCTTTACCTCAGTTAGATGCTGGTGGGGAGAGAAAGGGCTTTACCTCAGTTAGATGCTGGTGGGGAGAGAAAGGGCTTTACCTCAGTTAGATGCTGGTGGGGAGAGAAAGGGCTTTACCTCAGTTAGATGCTGGTGGGGAGAGAAAGGGCTTTACCTCAGTTAGATGCTGGTGGGGAGAGAAGGGCTTTACCTCAGTTAGATGCTGGTGGGGAGAGAAAGGGCTTTACCTCAGTTAGATGCTGGTGGGGAGAGAAAGGGCTTTACCTCAGTTAGATGCTGGTGGGGAGAGAAAGGGCTTTACCTCAGTTAGATGCTGGTGGGGAGAGAAAGGGCTTTACCTCAGTTAGATGCTGGTGGGAGAGAGAAAGGGCTTTACCTCAGTTAGATGCTGGTGGGGAGAGAAAGGGCTTTACCTCAGTTAGATGCTGGTGGGGAGAGAAAGGGCTTTACCTCAGTTAGATGCTGGTGGGGAGAGAAAGGGCTTTACCTCAGTTAGATGCTGGTGGGGAGAGAAAGGGCTTTACCTCAGTTAGATGCTGGTGGGGAGAGAAAGGGCTTTACCTCAGTTAGATTAGATGCTGGTGGGGAGAGAGAAAGGGCTTTACCTCAGTTAGATGCTGGTGAGGAGAGAAAGGGCTTTACCTCAGTTAGATGCTGGTGGGGAGAGAAAGGGCTTTACCTCAGTTAGATGCTGGTGAGGAGAGAAAGGGCTTTACCTCAGTTAGATGCTGGTGGGGAGAGAAAGGGCTTTACCTCAGTTAGATGCTGGTGGGGAGAGAAAGGGCTTTACCTCAGTTAGATGCTGGTGGGGAGAGAAAGGGCTTTACCTCAGTTAGATGCTGGTGGGGAGAGAAAGGGCTTTACCTCAGTTAGATGCTGGTGAGGAGAGAAAGGGCTTTACCTCAGTTAGATGCTGGTGAGGAGAGAAAGGGCTTTACCTCAGTTAGATGCTGGTGAGGAGAGAAAGGGCTTTACCTCAGTTAGATGCTGGTGAGGAGAGAAAGGGCTTTACCTCAGTTAGATGCTGGTGGGGAGAGAAAGGGCTTTACCTCAGTTAGATGCTGGTGAGGAGAGAAAGGGCTTTACCTCAGTTAGATGCTGGTGAGGAGAGAAAGGGCTTTACCTCAGTTAGATGCTGGTGGGGAGAGAAAGGGCTTTACCTCAGTTAGATGCTGGTGAGGAGAGAAAGGGCTTTACCTCAGTTAGATGCTGGTGAGGAGAGAAAGGGCTTTACCTCAGTTAGATGCTGGTGAGGAGAGAAAGGGCTTTACCTCAGTTAGATGCTGGTGAGGAGAGAAAGGGCTTTACCTCAGTTAGATGCTGGTGGGGAGAGAAAGGGCTTTACCTCAGTTAGATGCTGGTGAGGAGAGAAAGGGCTTTACCTCAGATAGATGCTAGTGGGGAGAGAAAGGGCTTTACCTCAGTTAGATGCTGGTGAGGAGAGAAAGGGCTTTACCTCAGTTAGATGCTGGTGAGGGAGAGAAAGGGCTTTACCTCAGTTAGATGCTGGTGAGGAGAGAAAGGGCTTTACCTCAGATAGATGCTAGTGGGGAGAGAAAGGGCTTTACCTCAGTTAGATGCTGGTGAGGAGAGAAAGGGCTTTACCTCAGTTAGATGCTGGTGAGGAGAGAAAGGGCTTTACCTCAGTTAGATGCTGGTGGGGAGAGAAAGGGCTTTACCTCAGTTAGATGCTGGTGGGGAGAGAAAGGGCTTTACCTCAGTTAGATGCTGGTGGGGAGAGAAAGGGCTTTACCTCAGTTAGATGCTGGTGGGGAGAGAAAGGGCTTTACCTCAGTTAGATGCTGGTGGGGAGAGAAAGGGCTTTACCTCAGTTAGATGCTGGTGAGGAGAGAAAGGGCTTTACCTCAGATAGATGCTAGTGGGGAGAGAAAGGGCTTTACCTCAGTTAGATGCTGGTGGGAAGAGAAAGGGCTTTACCTCAGTTAGATGCTGGTGGGGAGAGAAAGGGCTTTACCTCAGTTAGATGCTGGTGAGGAGAGAAAGGGCTTTACCTCAGATAGATGCTAGTGGGGAGAGAAAGGGCTTTACCTCAGTTAGATGCTGGTGGGGAGAGAAAGGGCTTTACCTCAGATAGATGCTAGTGGGGAGAGAAAGGGCTTTACCTCAGTTAGATGCTGGTGAGGAGAGAAAGGGCTTTACCTCAGTTAGATGCTGGTGGGGAGAGAAAGGGCTTTACCTCAGTTAGATGCTGGTGAGGAGAGAAAGGGCTTTACCTCAGTTAGATGCTGGTGAGGGAGAGAAAGGGCTTTACCTCAGTTAGATGCTGGTAAGGAGAGAAAGGGCTTTACCTCAGTTAGATGCTGGTGGGGAGAGAAAGGGCTTTACCTCAGTTAGATGCTGGTGAGGAGAGAAAGGGCTTTACCTCAGTTAGATGCTGGTGGGGAGAGAAAGGGCTTTACCTCAGTTAGATGCTGGTGAGGAGAGAAAGGGCTTTACCTCAGTTAGATGCTGGTGGGGAGAGAAAGGGCTTTACCTCAGTTAGATGCTGGTGGGGAGAGAAAGGGCTTTACCTCAGTTAGATGCTGGTGGGGAGAGAAAGGGCTTTACCTCAGTTAGATGCTGGTGGGGAGAGAAAGGGCTTTACCTCAGTTAGATGCTAGTGGGGAGAGAAAGGGCTTTACCTCAGTTAGATGCTGGTGAGGAGAGAAAGGGCTTTACCTCAGTTAGATGCTGGTGAGGAGAGAGAAAGGGCTTTACATCAGTTAGATGAGATGCTGGTGAGAGAGAAAGGGCTTTACCTCAGTTAGATGCTGGTGGGGAGAGAAAGGGCTTTACCTCAGATAGATGCTGGTGGGGAGAGAAAGGGCTTTACCTCAGTTAGATGCTGGTGGGGAGCGAAAGGGCTTTACCTCAGTTAGATGCTGGTGGGGGAGAGAAAGGGCTTTACCTCAGTTAGATGCTGGTGGGGAGAGAAAGGGCTTTACCTCAGTTAGATGCTAGTGGGGAGAGAAAGGGCTTTACCTCAGTTAGATGCTGGTGAGGAGAGAAAGGGCTTTACCTCAGTTAGATGCTGGTGGGGAGAGAAAGGGCTTTACCTCAGTTAGATGCTGGTGAGGAGAGAACAGGCTTTACCTCAGTTAGATGCTGGTGGGGAGAGAAAGGGCTTTACCTCAGTTAGATGCTGGTGGGGAGAGAAAGGGCTTTACCTCAGTTAGATGCTGGTGGGGAGCGAAAGGGCTTTACCTCAGTTAGATGCTGGTGAGGGGAGAAAGGGCTTTACCTCAGTTAGATGCTGGTGGGGAGAGAAAGGGCTTTACCTCAGTTAGATGCTGGTGGGGAGCGAAAGGGCTTTACCTCAGTTAGATGCTGGTGAGGAGAGAAAGGGCTTTACCTCAGTGAGATGCTGGTGGGAGCTGCCGCTTTCAAGGAGCGGGACACTAATCCGGACGCTTATAAGAAATCCCTCTCTCTGACGAACCATCAAACAGGCAAAGCGTCAAGACAGGACCAAAATCGAATCCTACTACACCGGCTCTGACGCTCGTCAGATTTGGCAGGGGCTTGCAAACTATCACGGAATTACACAAAGGGAAACCCAGACGAGCTTAAATACCTTTCTATGTTCTCTTCGAAAGCTAGCAACACTGAACCATGATAACTAATGCATACTGTGTCCGTAATAAGTATATAGGTTATAGGTTTGAGAGCTTATGTGAAAGAGCACAGTTAGAAAGATATGGCATATAGAAGCAAACCGGATGGACATCATGAAAATGATCGGAGAGGTTGAGGGTAGAGGAAGTTCAGGAGTAAAAAGCTCGGTTGAGCTCCTTGTATTTTGTATCGCCGGGTTATTTTCCCCGTACTGCTTTGTTGGTTCCAGTGCGCCTGTTTTGCCGCATTTACTGAGTAACTCTGTATTCCGGAATAAACTCTGTTATTCTGTGTGTAGCTCTCTTCACGACAACAGACACAGGTTGGTTCCTTGAAACGGGCGTTTATTGCCTTGCACGTCTTTTTTCTTCGATGCATCCACGTCACGCCGTGAGAACTATATATTTGAACGAACACAGTATAGTTGATTTAAATTATACAGTACAGAAACAAAATAATACAAATGGCGCCCGGCGCGAATATAAACCAAGCTCTACAGGTTGAACAAAATACCTTGTTGGCTGCTTGTCCTGAAAAGAGGTTATTGAATCCGTAAAGTCCCTTGAAAGTCCCTTTACTGTCTTTCTTGGCCTCTGCCATCAACAATTATAACTCAGACTAAGATCTGTTTAAGTTAGATTGCACAAAGTCAATTAACAAATTCCGTAGCAGTAACACAACCGTGTTACGTTAGTTACATTTACGTCATTTAGCAGACGCTCTTATCCAGAGCGACTTACAGTTAGTGAATACATTTTTTTTTTTTTTATACTGGCCCCCCGTGGGAAACAAACCCACAACCCTGGCGTTGCAAACACCATGCTCTACCAACTGAGCTACATCCCTGCCGGCCATTCCCTCCCCTACCCTGGACGACGCTGGGCCAATTGTGCGCCGCCCATGAGTCTCCCGGTCGCGGCCGGCTGCGACAGAGCCTGGATTCGAACCAGGATCTCTAGTGGCACAGCTAGCGCTGCGATGCGGCGCCTTAGACCACTGCGCCACTCTTCCGGGGTGGAACATAAAAACACAAACAATGGCCTAACGTTAATTTGACCTGTTACATCACATTTAAATTCGTACCTATACATCAATAAATCATTTTATTTATTTACTACATCGAAATAAACCATGAATTATGTATTAATCATGCATCGTGAACACAGCATCTATGTAACACCACTTACACTGTGATTTACCCTCCTGCGCCTGACTCCTTCAAAATCTCCTCATCACAGAATCACACACCAAGACAAGGGGGGCAGAGGGAACACTTATACAGGTACTGATGAGGGGATATGAACCAGGACAAGGGGGGCAGAGGGAACACTTATACAGGTACTGATGAGGGGATATGAACCAAGACAAGGGGGCCAGAGGGAACACTTATACAGGTACTGATGAGGGGATATGAACCAGGACAAGGGGGGCAGAGGGAACACTTATACAGGTACTGATGAGGGGATATGAACCAGGACAAGGGGGGCAGAGGGAACACTTATACAGGTACTGATGAGGGGATATGAACCAAGACAAGGGGGGCAGAGGGAACACTTATACAGGTACT
This sequence comes from Coregonus suidteri, assembly GCA_036851935.1. Taxonomy (NCBI): domain Eukaryota; kingdom Metazoa; phylum Chordata; class Actinopteri; order Salmoniformes; family Salmonidae; genus Coregonus; species Coregonus suidteri. The sequence goes on from CM072220.1 coordinate 83,267,177, forward strand.
GATGAGGGGATATGAACCAGGACAAGGGGGGCAGAGGGAACACTTATACAGGTACTGATGAGGGGATGTGAACCAGGACAAGGGGGGCAGAGGGAACACTTATACAGGTACTGATGAGGGGATGTGAACCAAGACAAAGGGGGGCAGAGGGAACACTTATACAGGTACTGATGAGGGGATGTGAACCAGGACAAGGGGGGCAGAGGGAACACTTATACAGGTACTGATGAGGGGATATGAACCAAGACAAGGGGGGCAGAGGGAACACTTATACAGGTACTGATGAGGGGATGTGAACCAGGACAAGGGGGGCAGAGGGAACACTTATACAGGTACTGATGAGGGGATGTGAACCAGGTGTATGTAATAGACAAGACAAAACAAATGGAGTGATGAGATGAGGAATCAGCAGGGGATCAAATACTTTTTTCCCTCACTGTATGTTTACATATATATATATTTGAGAGAGAAAAAAAACGAATGGAGATTGGAAGTGATGCAGACAATTACATTGATGGAAGTTACAATCTATCTGCAATATTAAAGCTGATCTAAACAGGTTAACATTCACAAGGCCTCAGGGCCAGATGGATTACCAGGCTGCATACTCAGAGCATCACAAGGCCTCAGGGCCAGATGGATTACCAGGCTGCATACTCAGAGCATCACAAGGCCTCAGGGCCAGATGGATTACCAGGCTGCATACTCAGAGCATCACAAGGCCTCAGGGCCAGATGGATTACCAGGCTGCATACTCAGAGCATGGTCTGTCCAGCTGGCAAGTGTCTTCACTGACCCAGTCTGTAATAGCTACATGTTTCAAGCAGACCAGCATAGTCCCTGTGCCCAAGAATGCCAAGATAACCTGTCTAAATGTCTGTCGCCCCGTAGCACTCACATCTGTAGCCATGAAGTGCTTTGAAAAGCTGGTCATGGCTCACATCAACACCATTATCCCAGAAACCCTAGACCCACTCCAATTCTCATACCGTCCCAACAGATCCATAGATGACGCCATCTCTATTGCACTCCCACACTGCCCTTTCCCACCTGGACAAGAGGAACACCTAAGTGAGAATGCTGTTCATTGACTACAGCTCAGCGTTCAACACCATAGTGCCCTCCAAGCTCATCACTAAAGCTAAGGACCTTAAACACCTCCCTTTTCAACTGGATCCTGGACTTCCTGACGGGCCGCTCCCCAGGTGGTGAGGGTAGGCAACAACACATCCGACCCTCAACACGACCCTCAACATGGGGGGGCCTTCAGGGGTGCGTGCTTAGTCCCCTCCTGAACTCCCTGTTCACCCACGACTGTGTGACCGCGGACGACTCCAGCATCATCATTAAGTTTGCCGACGACACGACGGTGGTAGGCCTGATCACAGACGACGATGAGACAGCCTACAGGGAGGAGGTCAGAGACCTGGCCGTGTGTTGCCGGGACAACAACGTGAGCAAGACAAAGGAGCTGATCGTGGACTACAGGAAACGGAGGACCGAGCACGCCCCCCATCCACATCAACAGGGCTGCAGCGGAGCGAGTCGAGGGCTTCAAGTTCCTCGGTGTGTCCACATCACTAAGGAATTATACACACACACCAACACAGTCGTGAAGAGGGCACGACAACGCCTCTTCCCCCTCAGGAGGCTGAAAAGATTCGGCATGGCCCCTTAGATCCTCAAAAAGTTGAGGACAGCTGCACCACTGAGAGCATCCTGACTGGCTGCATCACCGCCTGGTTATGGCAACTGCTCGGCATCCGGCCACAAGGCGCTACAGAGGGAAGTGCGTACGGCCCAGTACATCACTGGGGCCGAGCTTCCTGCCATCCAGGACCTCTATACCAGGCGGTGTCAGAGGAAGGCCCTAAAAATTGTCAAAGACTCCAGCCACCCAATTCATAGAGTGTTCTCTCTGCTTCCGCACGACAAGCGGTACCGATGCACCAAGTCTGGAACCAACAGGATCCTGAACAGCTTCTACCCCCAAGCCATAAGACTGCTAACTAGTTAGCTAAATAGTTAACCAAATAGCTACCTGGACTATCTGCATTGACCCTTTTGACTCATCACATACGCTGCTGTTACTGTTAATGATCTATCCTGTTGCCTAGTCACTTTATCCCTACCTATATGTAGATATCTACCTCAGTGACCTCGTACCCCTGCACATGGACTCCGTACTGGTACCACGTGTATACAGCCAAGTTATCGTTACTCATTGTGTTATTATTTTTCTATTATTTCAGAACAAATTCTCTCTGCATTGTTGGGAAGGGCCCGTAAGTAAGCATTTCACTCTTAGTCTTCACCTGTTGTTTGCAAAGCATGTGACAAATAACATTTGATTTGATTCTCTACTCTGTTCTCTCTCTCTCTCTCCCTCACTCTCTCTGTTCTTTCTCTCCCTCCCTCACTCTCTCTGTTCTTTCTCTCCCTCCCCTCACTCTCTCTGTTCTCTCTCTCCCTCCCTCACTCTCTCTGTTCTTTCTTCTCCTCTCCCTCCCTCACTCTCTCTGTTCTTTCTCTCTCCCTCTCCCTCCCTCCACCTCTCCTTCTATATATCTAGATATCTAGATAACTCCTGAGTGGCGCAGTGGTCTAAGGCACTGCATCGCAGTGCTAACTGTGCCACTAGAGATCCTGGTTCGAATCCAGGCTCTGTCGCAGCCGGCCGCGACCGGGAGACTCATGGGCGGCGCACAATTGGCCCAGCGTTGTCCAGGGTAGGGGAGGGAATGGCCGGCAGGGATGTAGCTCAGTTGATAGAGCATGGCGTTTGCAACGCCAGGGTTGTGTGTTCGATTCCCACACGGGGGGCCAGTATAAAAAAATATGTATTCACTAACTGTAAGTCGCTCTGGATAAGAGCGTCTGCTAAATGACTAAAAAAAATGTAAAATGTAATAACCAGAGTGAATTTATGAACGCACCCTTAATGTGTTGTGAAATGTAATGTAATGTTTTACTCCTGAGTGGCGCAGTGGTCTAAGGCACTGCTTCGCAGTGCTAACTGTGCCACTAGAGATCCTGGTTCGAATCCAGGCTCTGTCGCAGCCGGCCGCGACCGGGAGACTCATGGACGGCGCACAATTGGCCCAGCGTCGTCCAGGGTAGGGGAGGGAATGGCCGGCCGGGATGTAGCTCAGTTGATAGAGCATGGCGTTTGCAACGCCAGGGTTGTGGGTTCGATTCCCACGGGGGGCCAGTATATAAAAAAAAAAAAATGTATTCACTAACTGTAAGTCGCTCTGGATAAGAGCGTCTGCTAAATGACTAAAATGTAAATGTAAAATGTATCTCTGAGACAGAAGCTTCCTTATCATTACTAAAATAATCTGAGTGAGTCAACATTAAAACTGAGTCAATATTATATATTTGTTTTATTCAATATCCAATACTGCACTACATTTGACCAGGTGGTGAGAGGGAGGGAGGGAGAGAGGGAGGGAGATGGAGGGAGGGAGGGAGGGGGGAGAGAGGGAGTGAGATGGAGGGAGAGAGATAGATGAGGGAGGGAGATAGATGGGGGGAGGGAGGGGGAGGGGGAGACAAAGGAAATTGCACATTCATCAAATTTTATATTTAGTTCTATATTATTGTCCAATAATGCTTTATGATGTCACAGGCACAGCAAGTGTTATGTGGTGAGGGGGATTCAAAACCTTACAACCTTTCAGTTACTGGCCCAAACGCTTCTTAACTAGCTAGACTACCTGTCACCAAACTGTAGGGCATAGTGAATACGGTGGCCATTTTGGACACAGTCACGAGTGTAAAGTTGTTTCAACCTGAAGTGACAACCCAGGACCCTTTTCTTTATGAAACCAACTTCGACTGAACTTTCTGTGTGTGTTATTCCAAGAAACTTCACTTTTCGCTTTCATTGTGTTCAGTTCTATGGGACATGGGCTTATTCAGTGCTGTAAGATGGTTTGGCAAGAACAGCATTTGGCATTCAATATTTCAGGGCTAAGAAAGATATGCAGTGTCCACATACAGTTTATTTCATTATCCCTTTTTAAAGAGTTGAATGTGTTGTATTGTATTTGTCCCTGAACCAGTATGTTGGTTTCTCTGCACAGTGTTGTTGTTCTGGCTTTCACCCTTTCAGTGCTCGTAGGTCATTCTCTCTGCTGAGTGCCTCTGGACAAGTGTTGCTCTACTCTGGCAGTTTGATAACTATGGTTTACTCCCTCTCTCTCCCCCTCTCTCTCCCCTCTCTCTCTCTCTCTCCCCTCTCTCTCCCCTGTTTCTGTCCGCCTCTTTCATAAACTCTCTCTCTCTCTCTGTCTC
>CM072220.1:83273975-83301475 GCA_036851935.1 Coregonus suidteri
TTCTTTAAAGGTTCTCTGGTGGTTGTTACAGATGTTGTCCACAACATTTTAGTGCATCTTAGGAGAACACTCCAAGGATATTTCATTTATTTCTTTGTAAAAAATGATAATATTTTGTTATTAAAAACATTCTCTGAATGTTTTTGGGATGTTATCATCCTAATGTTAGATAAAACCCTAACTAAAACTTAATGGCACTCTTAGCTAATGTTTCGGGAATGTTCCCAGTTTGCTGGGGTCCTTCCCAAATAGAACGGCGTTAAAGAAAGAGGTTTTTTCAAAGATATTTTTTAAAACAACTTTCGAATTCACATAATTTAGAATAGATGGAATGGAATGACAGTTATCTACTCCAGTATTCTGAACTCCAATCATCTAGCTCAAAATATTATTTATTAAAACTTCATACAGTCTTTAGAGAAGCTTTTAAAACATTAGAACTGTGAAATGGAATGATGGTCTCCAGAGGCAGAATGGGGTTTACTGTAGAGAGAACATTCAGATTCTAAAGACAGAACTTATCTACCAGAAGTTGGGAAAGAGTTCACTGTGGAGAGAACATTGTCATTCTAGTCTTGTATGGGTGTGGCGTAGTTAAACTTACCACAGCAGTCTGCTAGTTGTTAACTTTGTCACGTCACTGTGCCGTTACCGGGTTTATATGTGACAACTCAAGCATACAAAACCCATCCGGAACTTCAACACAAATGTCTTTGGCAGCGTGATGTCTTTGTATAAAGACAGCATGGTGTCATCTTTTAAATAAATATTGGAATATTTTTTCAACCAGAAAAGAGTTGAGGAACAAAGATGTCTCAGTGATTTCTCTTACTAAATGCCAAACAGACAATTGGGATACATTGCAAGGTGCCAGGGGAATCCTGGAGGCTTAAGTCTGGAATCGGGTTAGAATTATGGTTTCATCACACTTTGTCAATACAGACAAGGATGTGTTTATAGGGGCAAAGGACACACACAAACACACACACACACACACACACACACAAACACACTAGCCCCCTGATGGTGTCCCAAACGGATTGTAACACCACAGGCCTTTCATTAGTGGAGAGACACCACAACACAACACGCTGCCACCCTCCTCCACATCAAATCAATAATTCATCTCATAACTACAGGGTTGTTATATTTTCACACACTTTCTCTCTCGCTCTGTCTCTCTCTCTCTCTCTCTCTCTCTCTCTCTCTCTCTCTCTCTCTCTCTCTCTCTCTCTCTCTCTCTCTCTCTCTCTCTCTCTCTCTCTCTCTCTCTCTCTCTCTCTCTCTCTCTCTCTCTAGTCAACACAGTGTAACCTTCACACACTTCACAGCTAGTCAACACAGTGTAACCTTCACACCCTTCACAGCTAGTGAACACAGTGTAACCTTCACACCCTTCACAGCTAGTGAACACAGTGTAACTTTCACACCCTTCACAGCTTGTCAACACAGTGTAACCTTCACATGTGTGTGTGTCCACGTGTATGTGTCTAGGTGTGTGTGTCCATGTGGTCTTCAGTTATTTTTGGTTTGTATTCTCATAAAAGGGTTCTTTATTTACTTGATCCCCTGACATATCCTCTGGCCTCTGAAGCTGTTGGTTTATAGTGTTGTTAATGGTTCCTTCCCCTGACACATCCTCTGGCCTCTGAAGCTGTTGGTTTATAGTGTTGTTAATGGTTCCTTCCCCTGACATATCCTCTGGCCTCTGAAGCTGTTGGTTTATAGTGTTGTTAATGGTTCCTTCCCCCGACATATCCTCTGGCCTCTGAAGCTGTTGGTTTATAGTGTTGTTAATGGTTCCTTCCCCTGACATATCCTCTGGCCTCTGAAGCTGTTGGTTTATAGTGTTGTTAATGGTTCCTTCCCCTGACATATCCTCTGGCCTCTGAAGCTGTTGGTTTATAGTGTTGTTAATGGTTCCTTCCCCTGACATATCCTCTGGCCTCTGAAGCTGTTGGTTTATAGTGTTTGTTAATGGTTCCTTCCCCTGACATATCCTCTGGCCTCTGAAGCTGTTGGTTTATAGTGTTGTTAATGGTTCCTTCCCCTGACATATCCTCTGGCCTCTGAAGCTGTTGGTTTATAGTGTTGTTAATGGTTCCTTCCCCTGACATATCCTCTGGCCTCTGAAGCTGTTGGTTTATAGTGTTGTTAATGGTTCCTTCCCCTGACATATCCTCTGGCCTCTGAAGCTGTTGGTTTATAGTGTTGTTAATGGTTCCTTCCCCTGACTTGTCCTCTGGCCTCTGAAGCTGTTGGTTTATAGTGTTGTTAATGGTTCCTTCCCCTGACTTGTCCTCTGGCCTCTGAAGCTGTTGGTTTATAGTGTTGTTAATGGTTCCTTCCCCTGACATATGCTCTGGCCTCTGAAGCTGTTGGTTTATAGTGTTGTTAATGGTTCCTTCCCCTGACATATCCTCTGGCCTCTGAAGCTGTTGGTTTATAGTGTTGTTAATGGTTCCTTCCCCTGACATATCCTCTGAAGCTGTTGGTTTATAGTGTTGTTAATGGTTCCTTCCCCTGACATATCCTCTGGCCTCTGAAGCTGTTGGTTTATAGTGTTGTTAATGGTTCCTTCCCCTGACATATCCTCTGGCCTCTGAAGCTGTTGGTTTATAGTGTTGTTAATGGTTCCTTCCCCTGACATATCCTCTGGCCTCTGAAGCTGTTGGTTTATAGTGTTGTTAATGGTTCCTTCCCCTGACACATCCTCTGGCCTCTGAAGCTGTTGGTTTATAGTGTTGTTAATGGTTCCTTCCCCTGACATATCCTCTGGCCTCTGAAGCTGTTGGTTTATAGTGTTGTTAATGGTTCCTTCCCCTGACATATCCTCTGGCCTCTGAAGCTGTTGGTTTATAGTGTTGTTAATGGTTCCTTCCCCTGACACATCCTCTGGCCTCTGAAGCTGTTGGTTTATAGTGTTGTTAATGGTTCCTTCCCCTGACATATGCTCTGGCCTCTGAAGCTGTTGGTTTATAGTGTTGTTAATGGTTCCTTCCCCCGACATATCCTCTGGCCTCTGAAGCTGTTGGTTTATAGTGTTGTTAATGGTTCCTTCCCCTGACATATCCTCTGGCCTCTGAAGCTGTTGGTTTATAGTGTTGTTAATGGTTCCTTCCCCTGACATATCCTCTGGCCTCTGAAGCTGTTGGTTTATAGTGTTGTTAATGGTTCCTTCCCCTGACATATCCTCTGGCCTCTGAAGATGTTGGTTTATAGTGTTGTTAATGGTTCCTTCCCCTGACATATCCTCTGGCCTCTGAAGCTGTTGGTTTATAGTGTTGTTAATGGTTCCTTCCCCTGACATATCCTCTGGCCTCTGAAGCTGTTGGTTTATAGTGTTGTTAATGGTTCCTTCCCCTGACTTGTCCTCTGGCCTCTGAAGCTGTTGGTTTATAGTGTTGTTAATGGTTCCTTCCCCTGACATATCATCTGGCCTCTGAAGCTGTTGGTTTATAGTGTTGTTAATGGTTCCTTCCCCTGACTTGTCCTCTGGCCTCTGAAGCTGTTGGTTTATAGTGTTGTTAATGGTTCCTTCCCCTGACATATGCTCTGGCCTCTGAAGCTGTTGGTTTATAGTGTTGTTAATGGTTCCTTCCCCTGACATATCCTCTGGCCTCTGAAGCTGTTGGTTTATAGTGTTGTTAATGGTTCCTTCCCCTGACATATCCTCTGGCCTCTGAAGCTGTTGGTTTATAGGGTTGTTAATGGTTCCTTCCCCTGACTTGTCCTCTGGCCTCTGAAGCTGTTGGTTTATAGTGTTGTTAATGGTTCCTTCCCCTGACATATCCTCTGGCCTCTGAAGCTGTTGGTTTATAGTGTTGTTAATGGTTCCTTCCCCTGACTTGTCCTCTGGCCTCTGAAGCTGTTGGTTTATAGTGTTGTTAATGGTTCCTTCCCCTGACATATGCTCTGGACTCTGAAGCTGTTGGTTTATAGTGTTATTAATGGTTCCTTCCCCTGACATATCCTCTGGCCTCTGAAGCTGTTGGTTTATAGTGTTGTTAATGGTTCCTTCCCCTGACATATCATCTGGCCTCTGAAGCTGTTGGTTTATAGTGTTGTTAATGGATCCTTCCCCTGACATATCCTCTGAAGCTGTTGGTTTATAGTGTTGTTAATGGTTCCTTCCCCTGATATATCCTCTGGCCTCTGAAGCTGTTGGTTTATAGTGTTGTTAAGGGTTCCTTCCCCTGACATATCCTCTGAAGCTGTTGGTTTATAGTGTTGTTAATGGTTCCTTCCCCTGACATATCCTCTGGGCTCTGAAGCTGTTGGTTTATAGTGTTGTTAATGGTTCCTTCCCCTGACATATCCTCTGGCCTCTGAAGCTGTTGGTTTATAGTGTTGTTAATGGTTCCTTCCCCTGACATATCCTCTAGCCTCTGAAGCTGTTGGTTTATAGTGTTGTTAATGGTTCCTTCCCCTGACATATCCTCTGGCCTCTGAAGCTGTTGGTTTATAGTGTTGTTAATGGGTTCCTTCCCCTGACATATCCTCTGGCCTCTGAAGCTGTTGGTTTATAGTGTTGTTAATGGTTCCTTCCCCTGACATATCCTCTGGCCTCTGAAGCTGTTGGTTTATAGTGTTGTTAATGGTTCCTTCCCCTGACATATCGTCTGGCCTCTGAAGCTGTTGGTTTATAGTGTTGTTAATGGTTCCTTCCCCTGACATATCCTCTGGCCTCTGAAGCTGTTGGTTTTATAGTGTTGTTAATGGTTCCTTCCCCTGACATATCCTCTCTGGCCTCTGAAGCTGTTGGTTTATAGTGTTGTTAATGGTTCCTTCCCCTGACATATCCTCTGGCCTCTGAAGCTGTTGGTTTATAGTGTTGTTAATGGTTCCTTCCCCTGACATATCCTCTGGCCTCTGAAGCTGTTGGTTTATAGTGTTGTTAATGGTTCCTTCCCTGACATATCCTCTGGCCTCTGAAGCTGTTGGTTTATAGTGTTGTTAATGGTTCCTTCCCCTGACATATCCTCTGGCCTCTGAAGCTGTTGGTTTATAGTGTTGTTAATGGTTCCTTCCCCTGACATATCCTCTGGCCTCTGAAGCTGTTGGTTTATAGTGTTGTTAATGGTTCCTTCCCCTGACATATCCTCTGGCCTCTGAAGCTGTTGGTTTATAGTGTTGTTAATGGTTCCTTCACCTGACATATCCTCTGGCCTCTGAAGCTGTTGGTTTATAGTGTTGTTAATGGTTCCTTCCCCTGACATATCCTCTGGCCTCTGAAGCTGTTGGTTTATAGTGTTGTTAATGGTTCCTTCCCCTGACATATCGTCTGGCCTCTGAAGCTGTTGGTTTATAGTGTTGTTAATGGTTCCTTCCCCTGACATATCCTCTGGCCTCTGAAGCTTATGGTTTATAGTGTTGTTAATGGTTCCTTCCCCTGACATATCCTCTGGCCTCTGAAGCTGTTGGTTTATAGTGTTGTTAATGGTTCCTTCCCCTGACATATCCTCTGGCCTCTGAAGCTGTTGGTTTATAGTGTTGTTAATGGTTCCTTCCCCTGACATATCCTCTGGCCTCTGAAGCTGTTGGTTTATAGTGTTGTTAATGGTTCCTTCCCCTGACATATCCTCTGGCCTCTGAAGCTGTTGGTTTATAGTGTTGTTAATGGTTCCTTCCCCTGACATATCCTCTGGCCTCTGAAGCTGTTGGTTTATAGTGTTGTTAATGGTTCCTTCCCCTGACATATCCTCTGGCCTCTGAAGCTGTTGGTTTATAGTGTTGTTAATGGTTCCTTCCCCTGACATATCCTCTGGCCTCTGAAGCTGTTGGTTTATAGTGTTGTTAATGGTTCCTTCCCCTGACATATCGTCTGGCCTCTGAAGCTGTTGGTTTATAGTGTTGTTAATGGTTCCTTCCCCTGACATATCCTCTGGCCTCTGAAGCTGTTGGTTTATAGTGTTGTTAATGGTTCCTTCCCCTGACATATCCTCTGGCCTCTGAAGCTGTTGGTTTATAGTGTTGTTAATGGTTCCTTCCCCTGACATATCCTCTGGCCTCTGAAGCTGTTGGGTTATAGTGTTGTTAATGGTTCCTTCCCTGACATATCCTCTGGCCTCTGAAGCTGTTGGTTTATAGTGTTGTTAATGGTTCCTTCCCCTGACATATCCTCTGGCCTCTGAAGCTGTTGGTTTAGAGTGTTGTTAATGGTTCCTTCCCCTGTATTATCCCTGTACTGAAACATCTTGGTTTATAGTGTTGTCATTGGTTACTTTCTCCTGGGTTCCTTCCCTTGTATTCTCCCTGTACTGAAAGATCTACAAGTACACAACACATTACAGTGCCAAAGCATTTGGTCAACTCTGTACATACAAACCTGATGGGTAGAAATTATGCATTCTCTGTATTGTAAATATATGCACTTTCCCTATTGTGAGTTATACAGATAACTTCCAACATAATGGATCTACTAGGAAGAACAGATAACTTCCAACATAATGGATCTACTAGGAGGAACAGATAACTTCCACCATAATGGATCTACTAGGAAGAACAGATAACTTCCACCATAATGGATCTACTAGGAAGAACAGATAACTTCCACCATAATGGATCTACTAGGAGGAACAGATAACTTCCACCATAATGGATCTACTAGGAAGAACAGATAACTTCCACCATAATGGATCTACTAGGAGGAACAGATAACTTCCACCATAATGGATCTACTAGGAAAAACAGATAACTTCCACCATAATGGATCTACTAGGAGGAACAGATAACTTCCACCATAATGGATCTACTAGGAGGAACAGATAACTTCCACCATAATGGATCTACTAGGAAAAACAGATAACTTCCACCATAATGGATCTACTAGGAAAAACAGATAACTTCCACCATAATGGATCTACTAGGAAAAAACAGATAACTTCCATCATAATGGATCTACTAGGAGGAACAGATAACTTCCACCATAATGGATCTACTAGGAAAAACAGATAACTTCCACCATAATGGATCTACTAGGAAAAACAGATAACTTCCACCATAATGGATCTACTAGGAAAAACAGATAACTTCCACCATAATGGATCTACTAGGAAGAACAGATAACTTCCACCATAATGGATCTACTAGGAGGAACAGATAACTTCCACCATAATGGATCTACTAGGAGGAACAGATAACTTCCACCATAATGGATCTACTAGGAAAAACAGATCACTTCCACCATAATGGATCTACTAGGAAAAACAGATCACTTCCACCATAATGGATCTACTAGGAGGAACAGATAACTTCCACCATAATGGATCTACTAGGAAAAACAGATAACTTCCACCAATATGGATCTACTAGTAAGAACAGATAACTTCCACCATAATGGATCTACTAGGAAAAACAGATAACTTCCACCATAATGGATCTACTAGGAAAAACAGATAACTTCCACCATAATGGATCTACTAGGAAAAACAGATAACTTCCACCATAATGGATGAAGAACTGTTAGGTAGAAATGTAGAAAAGAGGATTTTAAGGCCTCTTTCTTCTCTTCTGCCTTGTCCTCCTCCTCTTCCTCCTCTTCCTCCTCTTCCTCCTCCTCCTCCTCTTCCTGTCCGATGCCTCTGTTTACTGCTGGATCCATTGTTATGATGTGCTGTATTTGTAGAGAAGGGAGTGAATATATCACATTGACTGTTCAGAACAGTGTCCCAAATAGCACCCTATTCCCTAGTTAGTGTCCACAGGGCTCTGGTGAAAAGTAGTGTACTATATAGGGAATAGGGTACCATTTGGGATGCACCCCTTGACAGCACACTGTAAAGTAATAATACGACATGACACATCTGACTCCACCATCTGTCTATCTGCTACCACTATGACATGACACATCTGACTCCACCATCTGTCTATCTGCTACCACTATGACATAACACATCTGACTCCACCATCTGTCTATCTGCTACCACTATGACATGACACATCTGACTCCACCATCTGTCTATCTGCTACCACTATGACATGACACATCTGACTCCACCATCTGTCTATCTGCTACCACTATGACATGACACATCTGACTCCACCATCTGTCTATCTGCTACCACTATGACATGACACATCTGACTCCACCATCTGTCTATCTGCTACCACTATGACATGACACATCTGACTCCACCATCTGTCTATCTGCTACCACCATGACACATCTGACTCCACCATCTGTCTATCTGCTACCACCATGACACATCTGACTCCACCATCTGTCTATCTGCTACCACTATGACATGACACATCTGACTCCACCATCTGTCTATCTGCTACCACCATGACACATCTGACTCCACCATCTGTCTATCTGCTACCACTATGACATGACACATCTGACTCCACCATCTGTCTATCTGCTACCACTATGACATGACACATCTGACTCCACCATCTGTCTATCTGCTACCACTATGACATGACACATCTGACTCCACCATCTGTCTATCTGCTACCACTATGACATGACACATCTGACTCCACCATCTGTCTATCTGCTACCACCATGACACATCTGACTCCACCATCTGTCTATCTGCTACCACCATGACATGACATCTGACTCCACCATCTGTCTATCTGCTACCACTATGACATCTGACACATCTGACTCCACCATCTGTCTATCTGCTACCACTATGACATGACACATCTGACTCCACCATCTGTCTATCTGCTACCACTATGACACATCTGACTCCACCATCTGTCTATCTGCTACCACCATGACACATCTGACTCCACCATCTGTCTATCTGCTACCACTATGACATGACACATCTGACTCCACCATCTGTCTATCTGCTACCACTATGACATGACACATCTGACTCTATCCACCATCTGTCTATCTGCTACCACTATGACATGACACATCTGACTCCACCATCTGTCTATCTGCTACCACTATGACATGACACATCTGACTCCACCATCTGTCTATCTGCTACCACTATGACATGACACATCTGACTCCACCATCTGTCTATCTGCTACCACTATGACATGACACATCTGACTCCACCATCTGTCTATCTGCTACCACTATGACATGACACATCTGACTCCACCATCTGTCTATCTGCTACCACCATGACACATCTGACTCCACCATCTGTCTATCTGCTACCACCATGACACATCTGACTCCACCATCTGTCTATCTGCTACCACTATGACATGACACATCTGACTCCACCATCTGTCTATCTGCTACCACCATGACACATCTGACTCCACCATCTGTCTATCTGCTACCACTATGACATGACACATCTGACTCCATCTGTCTATCTGCTATCTGACACATCTGACTCCACCATCTGTCTATCTGCTACCACTATGACATGACACATCTGACTCCACCATCTGTCTATCTGCTACCACCATGACACATCTGACACTCCACCATCTGTCTATCTGCTACCACTATGACATGACACATCTGACTCCACCATCTGTCTATCTGCTACCACTATGACATGACACATCTGACTCCACCATCTGTCTATCTGCTACCACACCATGACACATCTGACTCCACCATCTGTCTATCTGCTACCACCATGACACATCTGACTCCACCATCTGTCTATCTGCTACCACTATGACACATCTGACTCCACCATCTGTCTATCTGCTACCACTATGACATGACACATCTGACTCCACCATCTGTCTATCTGCTACCACCATATGACACATCTGACTCCACCATCTGTCTATCTGCTACCACTATGACATGACACATCTGACTCCACCATCTGTCTATCTGCTACCACTATGACATGACACATCTGACTCCACCATCTGTCTATCTGCTACCACTATGACATGACACATCTGACTCCACCATCTGTCTATCTGCTACCACCATGACACATCTGACTCCACCATCTGTCTATCTGCTACCACTATGACATGACACATCTGACTCCACCATCTGTCTATCTGCTACCACTATGACATGACACATCTGACTCCACCATCTGTCTATCTGCTACCACTATGACATGACACATCTGACTCCACCATCTGTCTATCTGCTACCACTATGACACATCTGACTCCACCATCTGTCTATCTGCTACCACCATGACATGACACATCTGACTCCACCATCTGTCTATCTGCTACCACTTTGACATGACACATCTGACTCCACCATCTGTCTATCTGCTACCACTATGACATGACACATCTGACTCCACCATCTGTCTATCTGCTACCACTATGACATGACACATCTGACTCCACCATCTGTCTATCTGCTACCACTATGACACATCTGACTCCACCATCTGTCTATCTGCTACCACTATGACATGACACATCTGACTCCACCATCTGTCTATCTGCTACCACTATGACATGACACATCTGACTCCACCATCTGTCTATCTGCTACCACTATGACATACCACACATCTGACTCCACCATCTGTCTATCTGCTACCATGACATGACACATCTGACTCCACCATCTGTCTATCTGCTACCACTATGACATGACACATCTGACTCCACCATCTGTCTATCTGCTACCACCATGACACATCTGACTCCACCATCTGTCTATCTGCTACCACCATGACACATCTGACTCCACCATCTGTCTATCTGCTACCACTATGACACATCTGACTCCACCATCTGTCTATCTGCTACCACTATGACATGACACATCTGACTCCACCATCTGTCTATCTGCTACCACCATGACATGACACATCTGACTCCACCATCTGTCTATCTGCTACCACTATGACATGACACATCTGACTCCACCATCTGTCTATCTGCTACCACACCATGACACATCTGACTCCACCATCTGTCTATCTGCTACCACCATGACACACATCTGACTCCACCATCTGTCTATCTGCTACCACTATGACACCTATGACACATCTGACTCCACCATCTGTCTATCTGCTACCACCATGACACATCTGACTCCACCATCTGTCTATCTGCTACCATCATGACACATCTGACTCCACCATCTGTCTATCTGCTACCATATGACATGACACACATCTGACTCCACCATCTGTCTATCTGCTACCACCACTATGACATGACACATCTGACTCCACCATCTGTCTGTCTGCTACCACTATGACATGACACATCTGACTCCACCATCTGTCTATCTGCTATCTGCTACCACCATGACACATCTGACTCCACCATCTGTCTATCTGCTACCACTATGACATGACACATCTGACTCCACCATCTGTCTATCTGCTACCACTATGACATGACACATCTGACTCCACCATCTGTCTATCTGCTACCACCATGACACATCTGACTCCACCACATCTGTCTATCTGCTACCACTATGACATGACACATCTGACTCCACCATCTGTCTATCTGCTACCACTATGACATGACACATCTGACTCCACCATCTGTCTATCTGCTACCACCATGACATGACACATCTGACTCCACCATCTGTCTATCTGCTACCACTATGACATGACACATCTGACTCCACCATCTGTCTATCTGCTACCACTATGACATGACACATCTGACTCCACCATCTGTCTATCTGCTACCACTATGACATGACACATCTGACTCCACCATCTGTCTATCTGCTACCACTATGACATGACACATGACACATCTGACCACTCCACACATCTGTCTACCATCTGTCTATCTGCTACCACTATGACATGACACATCTGACTCCACCATCTGTCTATCTGCTACCACTATGACATGACACATCTGACTCCACCATCTGTCTATCTGCTACCACTATGACATGACACATCTGACTCCACCATCTGTCTATCTGCTACCACTATGACATGACACATCTGACTCCACCATCTGTCTATCTGCTACCACTATGACACATCTGACTCCACCATCTGTCTATCTGCTACCACTATGACATGACACATCTGACTCCACCATCTGTCTATCTGCTACCACTATGACATGACACATCTGACTCCACCATCTGTCTATCTGCTACCACTATGACATGACACATCTGACTCCACCATCTGTCTATCTGCTACCACTATGACATGACACATCTGACTCCACCATCTGTCTATCTGCTACCACTATGACATGACACATCTGACTCCACCATCTGTCTATCTGCTACCACTATGACATGACACATCTGACTCCACCATCTGTCTATCTGCTACCACTATGACACACACATCTGACTCCACCATCTGTCTATCTGCTACCACTATGACATGACACATCTGACTCCACCATCTGTCTATCTGCTACCACCATGACACATCTGACTCCACCATCTGTCTATCTGCTACCACCATGACATGACACATCTGACTCCACCATCTGTCTATCTGCTACCACTATGACATGACACATCTGACTCCACATGACACATCTGTCTATCTGCTACCACTATGACATGACACATCTGACTCCACCATCTGTCTATCTGCTACCACTATGACATGACACATCTGACTCCACCATCTGTCTATCTGCTACCACCATGACACATCTGACTCCACCATCTGTCTATCTGCTACCACTATGATGACACATCTGACTCCACCATCTGTCTATCTGCTACCACTATGACATGACACATCTGACTCCACCATCTGTCTATCTGCTACCACCATGACATGACACATCTGACTCCACCATCTGTCTATCTGCTACCACCACCATGACACATCTGACTCCACCATCTGTCTATCTGCTACCACTATGACATGACACATCTGACTCCACCATCTGTCTATCTGCTACCACTATGACATGACACATCTGACTCCACCATCTGTCTATCTGCTACCACCATGACACATCTGACTCCACCATCTGTCTATCTGCTACCACCATGACACATCTGACTCCACCATCTGTCTATCTGCTACCACTATGACATGACACATCTGACTCCACCATCTGTCTATCTGCTACCACTATGACATGACACATCTGACTCCACCATCTGTCTATCTGCTACCACTATGACACATCTGACTCCACCATCTGTCTATCTGCTACCACCATGACACATCTGACTCCACCATCTGTCTATCTGCTACCACTATGACATGACACATCTGACTCCACCATCTGTCTATCTGCTACCACTATGACATGACACATCTGACTCCACCATCTGTCTATCTGCTACCACTATGACATGACACATCTGACTCCACCATCTGTCTATCTGCTACCACTATGACATGACACATCTGACTCCACCATCTGTCTATCTGCTACCACTATGACATGATCTGACTCCACCATCTGTCTATCTGCTACCACTATGACATGACACATCTGACTCCACCATCTGTCTATCTGCTACCACTATGACATGACACATCTGACTCCACCATCTGTCTATCTGCTACCACTATGACATGACACATCTGACTCCACCATCTGTCTATCTGCTACCACTATGACATGACACATCTGACTCCACCATCTGTCTATCTGCTACCACTATGACATGACACATCTGACTCCACCATCTGTCTATCTGCTACCACTATGACATGACACATCTGACTCCACCATCTGTCTATCTGCTACCACTATGACATGACACATCTGACTCCACCATCTGTCTATCTGCTACCACCATGACATGACACATCTGACTCCACCATCTGTCTATCTGCTACCACTATGACATGACACATCTGACTCCACCATCTGTCTATCTGCTACCACCACTATGACATGACACATCTGACTCCACCATCTGTCTATCTGCTACCACTATGACACATCTGACTCCACCATCTGTCTATCTGCTACCACACCATGACACATCTGACTCCACCATCTGTCTATCTGCTACCACTATGACATGACACATCTGACTCCACCATCTGTCTCTGCTACCACTATCTGCTACCACTATGACATGACACATCTGACTCCACCATCTGTCTATCTGCTACCACCATGACACATCTGACTCCACCATCTGTCTATCTGCTACCACTATGACATGACACATCTGACTCCACCATCTGTCTATCTGCTACCACTATGACATGACACATCTGACTCCACCATCTGTCTATCTGCTACCACTATGACATGACACATCTGACTCCACCATCTGTCTATCTGCTACCACTATGACATGACACATCTGACTCCACCATCTGTCTATCTGCTACCACTATGACATGACACATCTGACTCCACCATCTGTCTATCTGCTACCACTATGACATGACACATCTGACTCCACCATCTGTCTATCTGCTACCACTATGACATGACACATCTGACTCCACCATCTGTCTATCTGCTACCACTATGACATGACACATCTGACCCCACCATCTGTCTATCTGCTACCACTATGACATGACACATCTGACTCCACCATCTGTCTATCTGCTACCACTATGACACATCTGACTCCACCATCTGTCTATCTGCTACCACCATGACATGACACATCTGACTCCACCATCTGTCTATCTGCTACCACTATGACATGACACATCTGACTCCACCATCTGTCTATCTGCTACCACTATGACATGACACATCTGACTCCACCATCTGTCTATCTGCTACCACTATGACATGACACATCTGACTCCACCATCTGTCTATCTGCTACATGACATGACACATCTGACTCCACCATCTGTCTATCTGCTACCACCATGACATGACACATCTGACTCCACCATCTGTCTATCTGCTACCACTATGACATGACACATCTGACTCCACCATCTGTCTATCTGCTACCACTATGACATGACACATCTGACTCCACCATCTGTCTATCTGCTACCACACATGACACATCTGACTCCACCATCTGTCTATCTGCTACCACTATGACATGACACATCTGACTCCACCATCTGTCTATCTGCTACCACCATGACACATCTGACTCCACCATCTGTCTATCTGCTACCACTATGACATGACACATCTGACTCCACCATCTGTCTGTCTGCTACCACTATGATATGACACATCTGACTCCACCATCTGTCTATCTGCTACCACTATGACATGACACATCTGACTCCACCATCTGTCTATCTGCTACCACTATGACATGACACATCTGACTCCACCATCTGTCTATCTGCTACCACTATGACATGACACATCTGACTCCACCATCTGTCTATCTGCTACCACCATGACATGACACATCTGACTCCACCATCTGTCTATCTGCTACCACCATGACATGACACATCTGACTCCACCATCTGTCTATCTGCTACCACTATGACATGACACATCTGACTCCACCATCTGTCTATCTGCTACCACTATGACATGACACATCTGACTCCACCATCTGTCTATCTGCTACCCACCATGACATGACACATCTGACTCCACCATCTGTCTATCTGCTACCACTATGACATGACACATCTGACTCCACCATCTGTCTATCTGCTACCACCATGACATGACACATCTGACTCCACCATCTGTCTATCTGCTACCACTATGACATGACACATCTGACTCCACCATCTGTCTATCTGCTACCACTATGACATGACACATCTGACTCCACCCATCTGTCTATCTGCTACCACTATGACATGACACATCTGACTCCACCATCTGTCTATCTGCTACCACTATGACATGACACATCTGACTCCACCATCTGTCTATCTGCTACCACTATGACATGACACATCTGACTCCACCATCTGTCTATCTGCTACACACCATGACACATCTGACTCCACCATCTGTCTATCTGCTACCACTATGACATGACACATCTGACTCCACCATCTGTCTATCTGCTACCACCATGACACATCTGACTCCACCATCTGTCTATCTGCTACCACTATGACATGACACATCTGACTCCACCATCTGTCTATCTGCTACCACTATGACACATCTCTGACTCCACCATCTGTCTATCTGCTACCACCATGACATGACACATCTGACTCCACCATCTGTCTATCTGCTACCACTATGACATGACACATCTGACTCCACCATCTGTCTATCTGCTACCACCATGACATGACACATCTGACTCCACCATCTGTCTATCTGCTACCACCATGACACACATCTGACTCCACCATCTGTCTATCTGCTACCACTATGACATGACACATCTGACTCCACCATCTGTCTATCTGCTACCACCATGACACATCTGACTCCACCATCTGTCTATCTGCTACCACCATGACATGACACATCTGACTCCACCATCTGTCTATCTGCTACCACTATGACATGACACATCTGACTCCACCATCTGTCTATCTGCTACCACTATGACATGACACATCTGACTCCACCATCTGTCTATCTGCTACCACTATGACATGACACATCTGACTCCACCATCTGTCTGTCTGCTACCACTATGACATGACACATCTGACTCCACCATCTGTCTATCTGCTACCACCATGACATTGACAGTGATTGCCCGTCAGTTTGGTTTCATTGCTTTCTCTTGTCTTGAGTGATGTAGATGAATGTGCCTAACTCTCTACCATCTCAAGGTACCATCTTATTTTTCTCTGATCAACCAACCCTTCTTGATGCTGGTTAGTATTAGGAAATGGATTAGTGTTCTCCTCTTGTACCATTCTATTCCTCCACCCCGTCCCTCTACCCCGTCCCTCCACCCGTCCCTCCACCCCGTCCCACCACCCCGTCCCTCGTCCCTCCACCCCGTCCCACCACCCCGTCCCTCCACCCCGTCCCACCACCCCGTCCCTCCACCCCGTCTCTCCACCCCGTCCCTATGACCCGTCCCTCCACCCCGTCCCACCACCCCCGTCCCTCCACCCCGTCCCTCCTCCACCCCGTCCCACCACCCCGTCCACATCTGACTCCCCGTCCCTCCACCCCGTCCCTCCACCCCGTGACCACCACCCCGTCCCCCACCCACCCCGTCCCTCCACCCGTCCCCATCTGTCCCCGCTACCCCTCCACCCCGTCCCTCCACCCCGTCCCTCCACCCCGTCCCTCCACCCCGTCCCACTACCCCGTCCCTCCACCCCGTCCCTCCACCCCGTCCCTCCACCCCGTCCCACCACCCCTCCTTTCCTCTCCTCCACCTAACTAGATTTGTGTTCTGTGTTCCTAAAGAGGAGAATCCCTAGAGAGCAGTGCATCACTTCCCCAATAACTCTCGCGCACACACACACACACACACACACACACACACACACACACACACAGACACAGACACACACACACACCAATACCACTCACAGAAGGGCAACACAGAAGGGTGACTAATCACTCTGCATGCATAATCATTTACATGAGTAATGCATAATCACCTCCGGCTAAAGTTTTGCCAGGAGTTTGTTGTTGCCAGAGAAGAAAACCCTTTAAGTCAGGATAGAAACTCCAATATGCTGAAGGGTTGTTTAGTGGTTATGTCTCTGCTCTTTTCTTTTCATTTCCACCTGATGATGGAAGTTATCAGCGCCTAAATCCAGGATGGTTCTGGACTGCTCTCTGACCTGACTCTCTGGGTAGTTATCGCAGCTCACCCTAAATCCAGGATGGTTCTGGACTGCTCTCTGACCTCTCTCTGGGTAGTTATCGCAGCTCAGCCTAAATCCAGGATGGTTCTGGACTGCTCTCTGACCTCTCTCTGGGTAGTTAATCGCAGCTCAGCCTAAATCCAGGATGGTTCTGGACTGCTCTCTGACCTCTCTCTGGGTAGTTATCGCAGCTCAGCCTAAATCCAGGATGGTTCTGGACTGCTCTCTGACCTCTCTCTGGGTAGTTAATCGCAGCTCAGCCTAAATCCAGGATGGTTCTGGACTGCTCTCTGACCTCTCTCTGGGTAGTTAATCGCAGCTCAGCCTAAATCCAGGATGGTTCTGGACTGCTCTCTGACCTCTCTCTGGGTAGTTAATCGCAGCTCAGCCTAAATCCAGGATGGTTCTGGACTGCTCTCTGACCTCTCTCTGGGTAGTTAATCGCAGCTCAGCCTAAATCCAGGATGGTTCTGGACTGCTCTCTGACCTCTCTCTGGGTAGTTATCGCAGCTCAGCCTAAATCCAGGATGGTTCTGGACTGCTCTCTGACCTCTCTCTGGGTAGTTATCGCAGCTCAGCCTAAATCCAGGATGGTTCTGGACTGCTCTCTGACCTCTCTCTGGGTAGTTATCGCAGCTCAGCCTAAATCCAGGATGGTTCTGGACTGCTCTCTGACCTCTCTCTGGGTAGTTAATCGCAGCTCAGCCTAAATCCAGGATGGTTCTGGACTGCTCTCTGACCTCTCTCTGGGTAGTTAATCGCAGCTCAGCTCAGACGACCTTGGCGTACCGCTACTTTGCAACACATCACATGTTCTGTTCTGACCCGGTTTAACAGCGGTTAAATGATTTGTATGGACTTTGCTTTCCACTGTGAGAAAGGATCCCAGATTGAGACTGAGCTGTGGAGTCTATTGATTTTCCTAGACAACTTTGGCATGCATTCACATTGCAGCGCATCATGATTTTGTACCCCTGACCGTCTTTGTCAAGTCAGTTTCTGTAGACAATTTTTGCGCTACGCTGTGAACGGATTGAGATTGAGCTATGGGAGGATGAGTGAGTGTCTCTCGTCAAAGATACACTATAAATACAAAAGTATGTGGACACCCCTTCAAATGAGTGGATTTGACTATTTCAGCCACACCCGTTGCTGACAGGTGTATAAAATCAAGCGCACAGCCATGCAATCTCCATAGACAAACATTGGCAGTAGAATGGCCTTACTGAAGAGCTCAGTGACTTTCAACGTGGCACCGTCATAGGATGCCACCTTTCCAACAAGTCAGTTCATAACATTTCTGCCCTGCTAGAGCTGCCCCGGTCAACTGTAAGTGCTGTTATTGTGACGTGGAAACGTCTAGGAGCAACAACGGCTCAGCCGCCAAGTGGTAGGCCACACAAGCTCACAGAACGGGACCGCTGAGTGCTGAAGCGCGTAGAGCTTACAAATCGCCTGTCCTCGGTTGCAAAACTCACTACTGAGTTCCAAAGTCTTCCCAGAAGAGTGGAGGCTGTTATAGCAGCAAAGGGGGGGGACCAACTCCATATTAATGCCCATGATTTTGGAATGAGAGGTTCGAAGAGCAGGTGTCCACATATTTTTGGTCATGTAGTTTACTCTGTTTTAGTGACTGGAGTGAGGGACCTTCATGATATCACAGGTTCACTATGCAACACACTATATACCTCTTCAGCATTTAGCTTACTTCGGTATTAACTCAGACTAGTACTTCGGTATTAACTCAGACTAGTACTTCAGTATTAACTCAGACTAGTACTTCGGTATTAACTCAGACTAGTACTTCGGTATTAACTCAGACAAGTACTTCAGTATTAACTCAGACTAGTACTTTTGGTATTAACTCAGACTAGTACTTCAGTATTAACTCAGACTAGTACTTCGGTATTAACTCAGACTAGTACTTCGGTATTAACTCAGACAAGTACTTCAGTATTAACTCAGACTAGTACTTCGGTATTAACTCAGACTAGTACTTCGGTATTAACTCAGACTAGTACTTCGGTATTAACTCAGACTAGTACTTCGGTATTAACTCAGACTAGTACTTCGGTATTAACTCAGACTAGTACTTTCGTATTAACTCAGACTAGTACTTTGGTATTAACTCAGACTAGTACTTCGGTATTAACTCAGACTAGTACTTTCAGTATTAACTCAGACTAGTACTTCGGTATTAACTCAGACTAGTACTTCGGTATTAACTCAGACTAGTACTTCGGTATTAACTCAGACTAGTACTTCGGGTATTAACTCAGACTAGTACTTCGGTATTAACTCAGACTAGTACTTCGGTATTAACTCAGACTAGTACTTCGGTATTAACTCAGACTAGTACTTCGGTATTTAACTCAGACTAGTACTTTGGTATTAACTCAGACTAGTACTTTGGTATTAACTCAGACTAGTACTTCGGTATTAACTCAGACTAGTACTTTGGTATTAACTCAGACTAGTACTTTGGTATTAACTCAGACTAGTACTTCGGTATTAACTCAGACTAGTACTTCGGTATTAACTCAGACTAGTACTTCGGTATTAACTCAGACTAGTACTTTGGTATTAACTCAGACTAGTACTTTGGTATTAACTCAGACTAGTACTTCGGTATTAACTCAGACTAGTACTTTGGTATTAACTCAGACTAGTACTTTGGTATTAACTCAGACTAGTACTTCGGTATTAACTCAGACTAGTACTTCGGTATTAACTCAGACTAGTACTTCGGTATTAACTCAGACTAGTACTTCGGTATTAACTCAGACTAGTACTTCGGTATTAACTCAGACTAGTACTTCAGTATTAACTCAGACTAGTACTTCGGTATTAACTCAGACTAGTACTTCGGTATTAACTCAGACTAGTACTTCGGTATTAACTCAGACTAGTACTTCAGTATTAACTCAGACTAGTACTTTGGTATTAACTCAGACTAGTACTTTGGTATTAACTCAGACTAGTACTTCGGTATTAACTCAGACTAGTACTTTGGTATTAACTCAGACTAGTACTTTGGTATTAACTCAGACTAGTACTTCGGTATTAACTCAGACTAGTACTTCGGTATTAACTCAGACTAGTACTTCGGTATTAACTCAGACTAGTACTTCGGTATTAACTCAGACTAGTACTTCGGTATTAACTCAGACTAGTACTTCATTATTAACTCAGACTAGTACTTCGGTATTAACTCAGACTAGTACTTCGGTATTAACTCAGACTAGTACTTCGGTATTAACTCAGACTAGTACTTCAGTATTAACTCAGACTAGTACTTTGGTATTAACTCAGACTAGTACTTTGGTATTAACTCAGACTAGTACTTCGGTATTAACTCAGACTAGTACTTTGGTATTAACTCAGACTAGTACTTTGGTATTAACTCAGACTAGTACTTCGGTATTAACTCAGACTAGTACTTCGGTATTAACTCAGACTAGTACTTCAGTATTAACTCAGACTAGTACTTTGGTATTAACTCAGACTAGTACTTCGGTATTAACTCAGACTAGTACTTCGGTATTAACTCAGACTAGTACTTCGGTATTAACTCAGACTAGTACTTCGGTATTAACTCAGACTAGTACTTCGGTATTAACTCAGACTAGTACTTTGGTATTAACTCAGACTAGTACTTCGGTATTAACTCAGACTAGTACTTCGGTATTAACTCAGACTAGTACTTTGGTATTAACTCAGACTAGTACTTCGGTATTAACGCAGACTAGTACTTCAGTATTAACTCAGACTAGTACTTCGGTATTAACTCAGACTAGTACTTCGGTATTAACTCAGACTAGTACTTCGGTATTAACTCAGACTAGTACTTCGGTATTAACTCAGACTAGTACTTGCTCAGACTAGTACTTCGGTATTTACTCAGACTAGTACTTCGGTATTTACTCAGACTAGTACTTCAGTATTAACTCAGACTATTACTTCGGTATTAACTCAGACTAGTACTTCAGTATTAACTCAGACTAGTACTTCAGTATTAACTCAGACTAGTACTTCGGTATTAACTCAGACTAGTACTTCGGTATTAACTCAGACTAGTACTTCAGTATTAACTCAGACTAGTACTTCGGTATTAACTCAGACTAGTACTTTGGTATTAACTCAGACTAGTACTTGGTATTAACTCAGACTAGTACTTCGGTATTAACTCAGACTAGTACTTCGGTATTAACTCAGACTAGTACTTCGGTATTAACTCAGACTAGTACTTCGGTATTAACTCAGACTAGTACTTCGGTATTAACTCAGACTAGTACTTCGGTATTAACTCAGACTAGTACTTCGGTATTAACTCAGACTAGTACTTCGGTATTTAGTACTACTCAGACTAGTACTTCAGTATTAACTCAGACTATTACTTCGGTATTAACTCAGACTAGTACTTCAGTATTAACTCAGACTAGTACTTCAGTATTAACTCAGACTAGTACTTCGGTATTAACTCAGACTAGTACTTCAGTATTAACTCAGACTAGTACTTCAGTATTAACTCAGACTAGTACTTCGGTATTAACTCAGACTAGTACTTTGGTATTAACTCAGACTAGTACTTCAGTATTAACTCATACTAGTACTTCGGTATTAACTCAGACTAGTACTTCGGTATTAACTCAGACTAGTACTTCGGTATTTACTCAGACTAGTACTTCAGTATTAACTCAGACTAGTACTTCGGTATTAACTCAGACTAGTACTTCAGTATTAACTCAGACTAGTACTTCAGTATTAACTCAGACTAGTACTTCGGTATTAACTCAGACTAGTATTTCGGTATTAACTCAGACTAGTACTTCAGTATTAACTCAGACTAGTACTTCGGTATTAACTCAGACTAGTACTTTGGTATTAACTCAGACTAGTACTTCAGCGTTAACTCAGACTAGTACTTCGGTATTAACTCAGACTAGTACTTCAGTATTAACTCAGACTAGTACTTCAGTATTAACTCAGACTAGTACTTCAGTATTAACTCAGACTAGTACTTCGGTATTAACTCAGACTAGTACTTCGGTATTAACTCAGACTAGTACTTCGGTATTAACTCAGACTAGTACTTCGGTATTAACTCAGAAAAGTACTTCATACTGTAGGGCTCATAGGGCTCATACTGTAGGGCTCATAGGGCTCATAGGGCTCATACTGTAGGGCTCATACTGTAGGGCTCATAGGGCTCATAGGGCTCATAGGGCTCATACTGTAGGGCTCATAGGGCTCATACTGTAGGGCTCATAGGGCTCATAGGGCTCATAGGGCTCATAGGGCTCATACTGTAGGGCTCATAGGGCTCATACTGTAGGGCTCATAGGGCTCATACTGTAGGGCTCATAGGGCTCATAGTGCTCATACTGTAGGGCTCATAGGGCTCATACTGTAGGGCTCATAGGGCTCATAGGGCTCATACTGTAGGGCTCATATAGGGCTCATAGGGCTCATACTGTAGGGCTCATAGGGCTCATACTGTAGGGCTCATAGGGCTCATACTGTAGGGCTCATACTGTAGGGCTCATAGGGCTCATACTGTAGGGCTCATAGGGCTCATAGGGCTCATACTGTAGGGCTCATAGGGCTCATACTGTAGGGCTCATAGGGCTCATAGGGCTCATACTGTAGGGCTCATAGGGCTCATAGGGCTCATAGGGCTCATACTGTAGGGCTCATAGGGCTCATAGGGCTCATAGGGCTCATACTGTAGGGCTCATACTGTAGGGCTCATAGGGCTCATACTGTAGGGCTCATAGGGCTCATACTGTAGGGCTCATAGGGCTCATAGTGCTCATAGGGCTCATACTGTAGGGCTCATAGGGCTCATACTGTAGGGCTCATAGTGCTCATACTGTAGGGCTCATAGGGCTCATAGGGCTCATAGGGCTCATAGGGCTCATACTGTAGGGCTCATAGGGCTCATACTGTAGGGCTCATAGGGCTCATACTGTAGGGCTCATAGGGCTCATAGGGCTCATAGGGCTCATACTGTAGGGCTCATAGGGCTCATAGGGCTCATAGGGCTCATAGTGCTCATACTGTAGGGCTCATAGGGCTCATACTGTAGGGCTCATAGGGCTCATAGGGCTCATAGGGCTCATAGGGCTCATACTGTAGGGCTCATAGGGCTCATACTGTAGGGCTCATAGGGCTCATACTGTAGGGCTCATAGGGCTCATAGGGCTCATACTGTAGGGCTCATAGGGCTCATACTGTAGGGCTCATAGGGCTCATACTCTATGGCTCATAGGGCTCATAGTGCTCATACTGTAGGGCTCATAGGGCTCATACTGTAGGGCTCATAGGGCTCATACTGTAGGGCTCATAGTGCTCATACTGTAGGGCTCATAGGGCTCATAGGGCTCATACTGTAGGGCTCATAGGGCTCATACTGTAGGGCTCATAGGGCTCATAGGGCTCATACTGTAGGGCTCATAGGGCTCATAGGGCTCATAGGGCTCATACTGTAGGGCTCATAGGGCTCATAGGGCTCATAGGGCTCATACTGTAGGGCTCATACTGTAGGGCTCATAGGGCTCATACTGTAGGGCTCATAGGGCTCATACTGTAGGGCTCATAGGGCTCATAGTGCTCATAGGGCTCATACTGTAGGGCTCATAGGGCTCATACTGTAGGGCTCATAGTGCTCATACTGTAGGGCTCATAGGGCTCATAGGGCTCATAGGGCTCATAGGGCTCATACTGTAGGGCTCATAGGGCTCATACTGTAGGGCTCATATGGCTCATACTGTAGGGCTCATAGGGCTCATAGGGCTCAAAGGGCTCATACTGTAGGGCTCATAGGGCTCATAGGGCTCATAGGGCTCATAGTGCTCATACTGTAGGGCTCATAGGGCTCATACTGTAGGGCTCATAGGGCTCATACTGTAGGGCTCATAGGGCTCATAGGGCTCATAGGGCTCATACTGTAGGGCTCATAGGGCTCATAGGGCTCATACTGTAGGGCTCATAGGGCTCATACATAGGCTCATAGGGCTCATACTGTAGGGCTCATAGGGCTCATAGGGCTCATACTGTAGGGCTCATAGGGCTCATACTGTAGGGCTCATAGGGCTCATAGGGCTCATAGGGCTCATACTGTAGGGCTCATAGGGCTCATACTGTAGGGCTCATAGTGCTCATAGGGCTCATACTGTAGGGCTCATAGGGCTCATACTGTAGGGCTCATAGGGCTCATACTGTAGGGCTCATAGGGCTCATACTGTAGGGCTCATAGGGCTCATACTGTAGGGCTCATAGGGCTCATACTGTAGGGGCTCATAGGGCTCATACTGTAGGGCTCATAGGGCTCATAGGGCTCATACTGTAGGGCTCATAGGGCTCATAGGGCTCATACTGTAGGGCTCATAGGGCTCATACTGTAGGGCTCATAGTGCTCATAGGGCTCATACTGTAGGGCTCATAGGGCTCATAGGGCTCATACTGTAGGGCTCATAGGGATCATACTGTAGAGCTCATAGGTCTCATACTGTAGGGCTCATAGGGCTCATACTGTAGGGCTCATAGGGATCATACTGTAGGGCTCATAGGGCTCATAGTGCTCATAGGGCTCATACTGTAGGGCTCATAGGGCTCATACTGTAGGGCTCATAGTGCTCATACTGTAGGGCTCATAGGGCTCATAGGGCTCATAGGGCTCATAGGGCTCATACTGTAGGGCTCATAGGGCTCATACTGTAGGGCTCATATGGCTCATACTGTAGGGCTCATAGGGCTCATAGGGCTCATAGGGCTCATACTGTAGGGCTCATAGGGCTCATAGGGCTCATACTTTAGGGCTCATAGTGCTCATACTGTAGGGCTCATAGGGCTCATACTGTAGGGCTCATAGGGCTCATACTGTAGGGCTTATAGGGCTCATAGGGCTCATAGGGCTCATACTGTAGGGCTCATAGGGCTCATAGGGCTCATACTGTAGGGCTCATAGGGCTCATAGGGCTCATAGGGCTCATACTGTAGGGCTCATAGGGCTCATAGGGCTCATACTGTAGGGCTCATAGGGCTCATACTGTAGGGCTCATAGGGCTCATAGGGCTCATAGGGCTCATACTGTAGGGCTCATAGGGCTCATACTGTAGGGCTCATAGTGCTCATAGGGCTCATACTGTAGGGCTCATAGGGCTCATACTGTAGGGCTCATAGTGCTCATAGGGCTCATACTGTAGGGCTCATAGGGCTCATACTGTAGGGCTCATAGGGCTCATACTGTAGGGCTCATAGGGCTCATACTGTAGGGCTCATAGGGCTCATACTGTAGGGCTCATACTGTAGGGCTCATAGGGCTCATAGGGCTCATACTGTAGGGCTCATAGGGCTCATACTGTAGGGCTCATAGGGCTCATAGGGCTCATACTGTAGGGCTCATACTGTAGGGCTCATAGGGCTCATAGGGCTCATAGGGCTCATACTGTAGGGCTCATAGGGCTCATACTGTAGGGCTCATAGTGTTCATAGGGCTCATACTGTAGGGCTCAAAGGGCTCATAGGGCTCATACTGTAGGGCTCATAGGTCTCATACTGTAGGGCTCATAGGGCTCATACTGTAGGGCTCATAGGGCTCATACTGTAGGGCTCATAGGGCTCATACTGTAGGGCTCATAGGGCTCATACTGTAGGGCTCATAGGGCTCATAGGGCTCATACTGTAGGGCTCATACTGTAGGGCTCATAGGGCTCATAGGGCTCATAGGGCTCATACTGTAGGGCTCATAGGGCTCATACTGTAGGGCTCATAGTGCTCATAGGGCTCATACTGTAGGGCTCATAGGGCTCATAGGGCTCATACTGTAGGGCTCATAGGGCTCATACTGTAGGGCTCATAGGGCTCATACTGTAGGGCTCATAGGGCTCATACTGTAGGGCTCATAGGGCTCATACTGTAGGGCTCATAGGGCTCATAGGGCTCTGATCAGAAGTAGTGCACTGTGGGACACAGAACAAAGATGACCTGAGAGAGGGACGATAGCTGGAAACCACGGCAGCAACAGAGCAGACAGTATTAAATCAGATGAATATATTTTGGTGTGCCGTTGTAATTGGGGACTTTATGATCAAAATGTTATTTCAACACAGCGACAAATCTACAGGAGAATCAGATAAGCTACATGAAATAAGAGAGATAGAGAGAGGAGGGAGGGAGGGAGGGAGGGAGGGAGGGGGAGGGAGGGAGGGGAGGGCGGGGCGGGAGGGTGGGAGGGAGGGAGAGGGAGGGAGGGCGGGCGGGCGGGAGGGCGGGAGGGAGGGAGGGAGGGAGGGAGGGAGGGAGGGATGTTAGTTATTAGTTTCATAAAGACACAGGAGATTACCACTGTGTCACCGGATGGTACCTGCCATCCTGCTATCTATCACTGTCTTATACCTCAGCATTACTATGTATGTGGCCCAAATAGCACCCTATGCCCTACATAGTGCACTACTTTTGTCCAGGGCCCATGTATATAGTACACAATATAGGGAATAGGGGGTGATCTGAGACACGGAACAAATCTATTGACTGATACACCTCCTTCATTTCCTTCTCTCTAAAGGACTACATAGTCAGCCCTCCTTCATAAAGGACTACATAGTCAGCCCTCCTTCATAATGCACACTACATAGTCAGCCCTCCTTCATAAAGGACACTACATAGTCAGCCCTCCTTCATAAAGGACACTACATAGTCAGCCCTCCTTTATAAAGGACACTACATAGTCAGCCCTCCTTCATAAAGGACACTACATAGTCAGCCCTCCTTCATAAAGGACACTACATAGTCAGCCCTCCTTCATAAAGCACACTACATAGTCAGCCCTCCTTCATAAAGGACACTACATAGTCAGCCCTCCTTCATAAAGGACTACATAGTCAGCCCTCCTTCATAAAGGACACTACATAGTCAGCCCTCCTTCATAAAGGACACTACATA
>CM072220.1:83308975-83351475 GCA_036851935.1 Coregonus suidteri
TTGTCGAGGCACAGATCTGGGGCAGGGTACCAAAATATTTATTCAGCATTGAAGATCCCCAAGAACACAGTGGACTCCATCATTCTTAAATGGAAGAAGTTTGGAACCACCAAGACTCTTCCTAGAGCTGGCCGCCCGGCCAAACTGAGCAATCGGAGGAGAAGGGCCTTGATCAGGGAGGTGACCAAGAACCCGATGGTCACTCTGACAGAGCTCCAGAGTTCCTCTGTGGAGATGGGAGAAGCTTCCAGAAGGACAACCATCTCTGCAGCACTCCACCAATCAGGCCTTTATGGTTGAATGTGCCAGACGGAAGCCACTCCTCAGTAAAAGGCACATGACAGCCCAATTGGAGTTTGCCAAAAGGCAGCTAAAGGACTCTCAGACCATGAGAAACAAGATTCTCTGGTCTGATGAAACTAAGATCAATGAAGCATGGTGGTGGCAGCATCATTCTGTGGGGATGTTTTTCAGCGGCAGGGACTGGGAGACTAGTCAGGATCGAGGGAAAGATGAACGGAGCAAAGTACAGAGATATCCTTGATGAAAACCTGCTCCAGAGCGCTCAGGACCTCAGACTGGGGCGAAGGTTCACCTTCCAACAGGACAACGACCCTAAGCACACAGCCAAGACAACGCAGGAGTGGCTTCGGGACAAGTCTCTGAATGTCCTTGAGTGACCCAGCCAGAGCCCGGACTTGAACCCGATCGAACATCTCTGGAGAGACCTGAAAATAGCTGTGCAGCGACGCTCCCCATCCAACCTGACAGAGCTTGAGAGGATCTGCAGAGAAGAATGGGAGAAACTCCCCAAATACAGGTGTGCCAAGCTTGTAGCGTCATACCCAAGAAGACTCGAGGCTGTAATCGCTGGCAAAGGTGCTTCAACAAAGTACTGAGTAAAGGGTCTGAATACTTATGTAAATGTGATATTTCAGTAAAAAAAAAAATATATACATTTGCAAACATTTCTAAAAAACCTGTTTTTTGCTTTGTCATTATGGGGTATTGTGTTTAAAAGGATGGCAGTGCCTCTCGTTTGAACTAAAATATGAAAATTTTTACAGTAACTTTAGAGAATAACTTCCCCTGTAGTGCATCACAAAACTTTTTTTTTTTTAAAGTAGGAGGAAGCTTGCGCAACCCTGAACTAAAATACAACGTAAAAGTAACATTTAGAAAAAAAAACGCTACCGAGTCCCCAAACGAAACGGCAAAAACAGAACCTACCCTGTTTTTCTGTCACGTTACTAACAGGAACTCCACTAAGGGTTTAAGAAGAGATCAATATCGATCAATATATTGATTAGACCTATACATTTATTTTATTTATTTTATTTCACCTTTATTTAACCAGGTAAGCCAGTTGAGAGCAAGTTCTCATTTACAACTGCGAGCCTGGCCAAGATAAAGCAAAGCAGTGCGATAAAAACAACAACACAGAGTTACATATGGGGAAAACAAAAACATAAAGTCAAAAAATACAACATCTAAAATATATATACAGTGTGTGCAAATGTAGCAAGTTAACTTGGTAAGGCAATAAATGAGGCCATAGTGCAAAATAGTTACAATTTTCGTCTCCTTGAGATGAGCGTACTTTGGTGCAAAAAAGTGCAAATCAATCCCAGAACAACAGCAAAAGGACCTTTTGAAGATGCTGGAGGAAACAGGTACAAAAGTATCCACAGTAAAACGAGTCCTATATCGACACAACCTGAAAGGCGCTCAGCAAGGAAGAAGCCACTGCAAGGAAGGCACAAAAAATTGTCAAAGACTCCAGCCACCCTAGTCATAGACTGTTCTCTCTGCTACCACTAACGGCAACGGTACCGGAGTGCCAAGTCTAGGTCCAAAAGGCTTCTCAACAGCTTCTACCCCCAAGCCATAAGACTCCTGAACAGCTAATCATGGCTACCCGGACTATTTGCATTGTCCCAACCCCACCCCCACCCCCACCCCCCTGCTTTTACGCTGCTGCTACTCTGTTAATTATTTATGCATAGTCACTTTAACTCTACCCACATTTACATATTACTTCAACTACCTCAACTAGCCGGTGCCCCCGCACATTGACTCTGCACCGGTACCCCCCTGTATATAGCCTCCCTACTGTTATTTTATTTTACTGCTGCTCTTTAGTTATTTGCTTTTATTCGATTTTTTTCTTAATTAACACTTTTTTATTTTGCATTTTTCTTTAAAAAACTGCATTGTTGGTTAAGGGCTTGTAAGTAAGCATTTCACTGTAATGTCTACACCTGTTGTATTCGGCGCATGTGTCAAATACAATTTGATTTGATTTGCTCCAAAACCGCCATAAAAAAGACCGACTACGGTTTGCAGATAGTCCGGGTAGCTATTTGGTTAGCAGTCTTATGGGGGGGGGGTAGAACAGGGTCCTGTTGGTTAGTGCATCGGTATCCGCTTGCCATGCGGTAGCAGAGAGAACAGTCTATGACTTGGATGGCTGGAGTCTTTGACACTTTTTAGGGCCTTCCTCTGACACCGCCTGGTATAGAGTTCCTGGATGGCAGGAAGCTTGGCCCCAGTGATGTACTGGGCCGTACGCACTACCCTCTGTAGCGCCTTGTGGTTGGCTGCCAAGCAGTTGCCATACCAAGTGGTGATGCAGCCAGTCAGGATGCTCTCAGTGTTGCAGCTGTCAATAACTTTTTGAGGATTTGAGAGCCCATGCCAAATATTTTCAGCCTCCTTAGGGGGAAGAGGCGTTGTCGTGCCCTCTTCACGACTGTGCTAGTGTGTGTGGACCATGATAGATCCTTAGTGATGTGGACGCCGAGGAACTTGAAGCTCTCGTCCCGCTCCACTGCAGCCCTGTTGATGTGGATGGGGGCGTACTTGGTCCTCCGTTTCCTGTAGTCCACGATCAGCTCCTTTGTCTTGCTCACGTTGAGGGAGAGGTTGTTGTCCCGGCAACACACGGCCAGGTCTCTGACCTCCTCCCTGTAGGCTGTCTCATCGTCGTCGGTGATCAGGCCTACCACCGTCGTGTCGTCAGCACGCACCCCTGAGGGACCCCCGTGTTGAGGGTTCAGCGTGGCGGATGTGTTGTTACCTACCCTCACCACCTGGGGGCGGCCCCTCAGGGAGTCCAGTTACAGAGGGAGGTGCTCAGTCCCATGGTCCTAAGCTTAGTGATGAGCTTGGGGTGTGGACTATGGTGTTGAACGCTGAGCTGTAGTAAATGAACAGCATTCTCACGTAGGTGTTCCTCTTGTCCAGGTGGGAAAGAGCAGTGGAGTGAAATCAACTGTGGATCTGTTGGGGCGGTATGCGAATTGGAGTGGGTCCAGGGTGTCTGGGATGATGGTGTCGATGTGAGCCTGACTCCTGCCTTGTGAAGTAGGGGGGCTTTCACATCTTTGCATGCAGCTCCGCGTCTTGCCAGGTCTGTAGAGTAGTCCGGGAAGATATGGATCCGTGTGCCGTTGTAGTTCAGCTGTCCTCTTTCGCAAGAGGTCCTAAGAATTGTATCTTTGGCAGAAATGCATAGCTCTGGTAGGGCGGTCGGATTGTGGTTCTGTCAATGACGGAGGGGTCTGTCAAAGGTCTCTCCGCCGAGAACATCCTGCAGGAAAGAGGCCATAAACTCGGTAGGATTGCGGCCCTCTGCCCCTTCTGGTATGCCGACCATGCTATGTTCTGTCTCCGGGAACGTTTTTTTTTCTTGTTCATCAGCCTTAAGATTCACGTTCTCTGTGATAAGTGTGTTGTATTTGGCCTCCAGCTCCAGTTAGCCCTTCGTCGATGTTAGTCATCGAGGTTTCCAAAAGTTCTTGATTGTTTGCGCTTGGGTGGAGACAGTTTCTTGCAAAGTCGCCACTGTTGACCGGAGGTCTGTCATAATTTCAGCTCGTAAACCTGACACAGAAGAACAGAGTTCGGCCATGAAAGCAGAACGTAGTGTAGACATTTCTGCGCAAAGTGGTGGAGAGCATCTTTGTGGCGTTGTCCGCCATCTTGCTACTAACTCTTGTTTGGTTCCACAGCCGCGTCCCAGACATATCACAAAACTTGTTGCCAAATACAGTAGATGTGCTAAGTGTAAAAAACGAATTACTGCAAAACTCTTTCGGAAAATGAAAAAGGTTTAAGGCATGAAAATATGGACTCTTAGCGGCGAGGCCTCGGCACACGTCTTTACGTAGCGATGTTGAAACCGTGCTCCCTGTTACTACTTTTTGAATAGAGAAATAATTTCATTGTACTGTGTCGCCTACGCTGAACTCTTAAGCATATGACAAAATAAACGTTCATTTGATTTGAGGTCCGAGAGGTCGGCCCCGTGACCCAGAAGGGCTTCTACCTGGCGTTCCAGGATGTGGGGGCGTGTATCGCCCTGGTCTCCATCAAGGTGTTCTATAAGGTATTGTCTATCCATTCATCCCATATGTCCATCCATCAATCCATATGTCCATCCAATCATCCATCCATCCATGTCCATCCATCCATCCATCCATCCATCCATCCATCCATCCATATGTCCATCCATATGTCCATCCATCCATCCATCCATCCATCCAATCCATCCATCCATCCATCAATCCATATGTCCATCCATCCATCCATCCATATGTCCATCTATCCATCCATCCATCTATCATCCATCCATCCATCCATCCATCCATCCATCCATCAATCCATCCATCCATCCATATGTCCATCTATCCATCCATCCATATGTCCATCAATCCATCCATCCATATGTCCATCTATCCATATATCCATCCATATGTCCATCTATCCATCCATCCATATGTCCATCCATCCATCCATCTATCCATCCATCTATCCATCCATCCATCCATCCATATGTCCATCTATCCATCCATCCATATGTCCATCTATCCATCAATCCATATGTCCATCCATCTATCATCCATCCATCCATCCATCCATCCATCAATCCATCCATCCATCTATCATCTATCCATCCATCCATCCATCCATCTATCATCCATCCATCCATCCATCCATCTATCATCCATCCATCCATCCATCTATTATCCATCCATCCATCTATCATCCATCCATCCATCCATCTAAACTATGTACTAACTACTCTCCATCTGTCTCCTTATCTAAGCGCTGTCCATCCACTCTGAGGAACTTGGCAGCGTTCCCAGCCACGGTGCCGAGGGTTGACTCCTCCTCGCTGGTGGAGGTGCGGGGGGCGTGCGTGGAGAACGCAGAGGAGAGGGACACGCCCAAACTGTACTGTGGGGCGGACGGGGACTGGCTGGTTCCTCTGGGGCGATGCGTCTGTAGTCTGGGACATGAGGAGATTGACGGATTCTGCCAGGGTGAGTTGTGGCTGACGATTCTCCCTGGGCACAGACATCAGTTCAATGTCTAGATTTGATTAAAATTTGGTTGAGATGTCAAATAACGTAAATTCAATGTGAAATCAACAATAAAATGTCACCATGTCATTGGATTTAGGTTAAAAGTTGGGTTGAAAAAAATACGTAATTACCTGACGTTGATTCAACGATGACTTTTTGCAAATCCAATCAGTTTTCCACGTTGATTCAACGTCATCACACTGAATTATTTTGTTGAAATGACGTGGAAACAACGTTGATTAAATAATTTTTTTCCCCCAGTGGGTTTATAGTTCTTTATATTGGTGTGTGCTTATTAGGGCTGGCCCCAATTAGTCGACTGGTCGATTGTTTGGTCGAAAGGCTGTTTGGACTATTTGTTTTGTTGTAGAGCAGTAGCAAATATATATATATTTTCTACGGCACACGAGACTCCTGTCTTATTCGCGCCCATCTCAGTGATCTAATCCATTGCGAAGGCCAAAACGAATCCTATTGCGGAGGCCGCAGGGATGGTACAGTCCAAGAAGAAGGGGATAAGATGCACAATGCACGTCTCTCACCAGAATGTACGTCTCTCACCAGAATGTACGTCTCTCACCAGAATGCACGTCTCTCACCACAATGTACGTCTCTCACCAGAATGCACGTCTCTCACCAGAATGCACGTCTCTCACCACAATGTACGTCTCTCACCAGAATGCACGTCTCTCATCAGAATGTACGTCTCTCACCAGAATGTACGTCTCTCACCAGAATGTACGTCTCTCACCAGAATGTACGTCTCTCACCACAATGTACGTCTCTCACCACAATGTACGTCTCTCACCAGAATGTACGTCTCTCACCACAATGTACGTCTCTCACCAGAATGTACGTCTCTCACCAGAATGTACGTCTCTCACCACAATGTGCTCTCTCCCGCCAATTTGTGCACATTCATTGTTTTATAACTTCAGTGTGTTGAATTGTTTGCGTTTGATTGTTAGTGTCTATCAACTCCCCCGTTACATATATCCTCAGTAGTACATTTACCGTTAATTCCTATCATTTATAATCTACAATGTTTTGTTTGTTACGGTAATTTTCTGTTAATGCATTCAACATAGTATTATTAGTCTTTTACCGTTCTCATTTGCAGAGTGCACAATCTTTGCTACACTTGTGAGAAACATGTTTTGGTTTGTTTCATTTCCATTTAAGAGTTTTGTCAATTTAGTCATTGTCTTTTGTTTGCAGCGCTCCTATCAATTTTTGAGTAAGCACCTGATTACTGATAGAAGTAGGCCTATAGTCTACCTGACCTGCGCTCAAATGTAGACATACAAATGTGCCCATTTGGGGATCTGATAGTATTTCTGATTGGCTTAACGCACCACCACTAATGAGCTGTGGAGCGTCTCAAAGTAATGTTTTCTTCACCTCAAACAGCAAGCAAACTAAGTCTGTTTTTACATCCATTGAGAATGACAATAGTTCCTCAATGTATTTGAAAGATCTTTCCAGCTCTCTCCCTTTTCGATGACCACTCAGCGTGAAAGGGAAAAATGTAATGGTCTGATCCAGTGGAAACTTCATAAAATAGGCCTACCTGATTACTCCTTATCCCTTGAGCAAATAGCGTACAGCTGTGTCTGTCCCGAGCTCACTGGCGCAGGAAACTCTGAGGGCCCACAATATTTTATACAATGTTTCAAGTTCCTTGCGGACAGGCCATGCGTAGCCAATGTGATTTATAGGATAGTTACTTTTTATCCGGTTATTTTCTACCTGCGGGCTGCAATGTTTTTTATTTGTTGGCTTCATGTAGGCTATTTTAACATAGTTGGTAGTTGGCAATATAACTAACTTTTTAGGTTTGTATCATTTTCATTTAGATTTGGATAGAATTTTGATTAATCACATGACAAATACTTTGAGATACGAAGACTTTATTATAAATTAAATAAAAAATGTGAAAGCCATAACTGGCATGCAGATCGGTAGAAATTGTAAGATAAATTGATGTTCCACATGAGAAAGGTTGCCGACTCCTCGTGTAGCCTATTACCGGCAACTTCAGGAGAGTAACGGCAGAATCTGCAAAAGCCAGCAGGAGAGGGAGGAGGATGGGTCAGGTTAAGTTTTTTTTCTTCTGGTTACCTTGATCTCTGGCTCCCTCTTGAGTCATTTGTGTCTCATTTCATCAAACAGTGTGCTTAAAACATCAGACAAGCTTAATGCATATAGTTGATTTTATTAAAACCCACCACCTGCATTCGGTCCTATGTAGCAACATTTGAAATTGTGTTTTTTTACATTGGATAAAAGTAGAGACTGATTTGGCAATCATCTCTCTGCTTCCACCGGGCATTCCACAGATTTTCAAAACTCGGTCAACTTCTTCTTTGACAACGACACCGTTTCTTCCCCATCACTGTCATCATCAGAAGACTCTACAATTTCTGGTTCAATGAAAACGCTTTTACCTAAATCAGGGATTTCCTCATTGTCTGATTCATTTTCAGAGTCAGAGATCAGTCAGCATTGGCACAATCATCCTCCAGAAAGTAGTCCATCACAACGTTTTCTCCACTGAGCTTTTGTCAATATAACAATAATAACATTAACTTCATCGCAGCAATGTTGAGCGCAGTAGCAGAAACAGTTCTTCATGATATCTTTTTTTTTTACCGCGGTAGACAGGATTATGCACACATACTTAGCAGCTCATGTTATAGACAGAAGCATGCTACATGGCAGACCAATCTCTTGGCATGTCCAGCCCATCCATTATCTCAGCCAAGGCTAGCGGGAAGGTTACAACTAGGATCATTACTTAACCATTTTATTCGTATTTACAGATGGCATACAAGTTTGTTATTAAGGCACATGAAAAAAAAAAAAAAAAAAAATGCCTCTCCTGTGAAGTAGTGACGTGCAACATACGCCTAGCTTCCTGAAACGGGGTCACAAATACACTTTTTAAAATTACGACCAATCAATTGGTAGAAAGAACAGACGACTTTCGATCGACCAGGATTATTTTTCTCGGGGACCAGCCATAGTGCTTATGCCTACGCTTTAGTTCATAGGGCTAACACAGTCTTGTTAGTTGTGTTTATGTTTTTAATTTTAAATTTTTAATTTAGTTATTTTTTACTCCCTTTTTCTCCCCAATTGGTAGTTACAGTCTTGTCCCATCGCTACAACTTGCGTACGGACTCGGGAGAGGCGAAGGACGAGAGCCGTGCGTCCTCCGAAAACACAACCCAACCGAGCCGCACTGCTTCTTGACACAATGCCAGCTTAACACCGTACACCTGACGACCGTGTCAGCGTGCACTGCGCCCGGCCCGCCACAGGAGTCGCTAGTGCGCGATGGGGACAAGAATATCCCTGCCGGCCAAACCCGGCCCTAACCTGGAAGACGCTGGGCCAATTGTGCGCCTCCCCATGGGTCTCCCGGTCGCGGCCGGCTGCGACAGAGCCTGGACTCGAACCAGGATCTCTAGTGGCACAGCTAGCAAGTTGTGTTTATGTGTAACACAGGCTTTTAGCTCATAGGGCTAACACAGTCTGGTGTGTTTATGTGTAACACAGGCTTTAGCTCATAGGGCTATCACAGTCTGGTGTGTTTATGTGTAACACAGGCTTTAGCTCATAGGGCTATCACAGTCTGGTGTGTTTATGTTTAACACAGGCTTTAGCTCATAGGGCTATCACAGTCTGGTGTGTTTATGTTTAACACAGGCTTTAGCTCATAGGGCTATCACAGTCTGGTGTGTTTATGTGTAACACAGGCTATAAGAAACCTTGTGTGAAATTTGAAGACCTGGGTTAGCTCTAGGCTGATATAGGAGGACAGGACAGGACAGGACAGGACAGGACAGGACAGGACAGGACAGGACAGGACAGGACAGGACAGGACAGGCAGTGATGCTTTAGGGGATGTGGATGGGATGTAAATGTTATCACTGCACTTGGCAATTCTGGCCCCTGTTGTCTTCTCTGGGCGACTGCACCTGGCCCCTGTTGTCTTCTCTGGGCGACTGCACTTGGCCCCTGTTGTCTTCTCTGGGCGACTGCACTTGGCCCCTGTTGTCTTCTCTAGGCGACTGCACTTGGCCCCTGTTGTCTTCTCTGGGCGACTGCACTTGGCCCCTGTTGTCTTCTCTAGGCGACTGCACTTGGCCCCTGTTGTCTTCTCTGGGCGACTGCACCTGGCACCTGTTGTCTTCTCTGGGCGACTGCACTTGGCCCCTGTTGTCTTCTCTGGGCGACTGCACTTGGCCCCTGTTGTCTTCTCTCACGGGCGACTGCACTTGTGGGTCCCTGTTGTCTTCTCTGGGTGACTGCACCTGGCCCCTTTTGTCTTCTCTGGGCGACTGCACCTG
The DNA here is from genome assembly GCA_036851935.1 of Coregonus suidteri. NCBI lineage: Eukaryota > Metazoa > Chordata > Actinopteri > Salmoniformes > Salmonidae > Coregonus > Coregonus suidteri. Next base: position 83,318,700 of record CM072220.1, read on the forward strand.
GCCCCTGTTGTCTTCTCTGGTTGACTGCACCTGGCCCCTGTTGTCTTCTCTGGGCGACTGCACCTGGCCCCTGTTGTCTTCTCTGGGTGACTGCACCTGGCCCCTTTTGTCTTCTCTGGGCGACTGCACCTGGCCCCTGTTGTCTTCTCTGGGTGACTGCACCTGGCCCCTGTTGTCTTCTCTGGGTGACTGCACCTGGCCCCTGTTGTCTTCTCTGGGTGACTGCACCTGGCCCCTGTTGTCTTCTCTAGGCGACTGTACTTGGCCCCTGTTGTCTTCTCTGGGTGACTGCACCTGGCCCCTGTTGTCTTCTCTAGGCGACTGCACTTGGCCCCTGTTGTCTTCTCTGGGCGACTGCACTTGGCCCCTGTTGTCTTCTCTGGGCGACTGCACCTGGCCCCTGTTTTCTTCCTCTTGTCATCCCTCTGGGTGCTAGATGCTAGCTGCTAGCTGCTACAGGCCGGGTGGTGCAGAGCTAGTCTCATGGCAGGTGGTGCAGAGCTAGTCTCATGGCAGGTGGTGCAGACCTAGTCTCATGGCAGGTGGTGCAGAGCTAGTCTCATGGCAGGTGGTGCAGAGCTAGTCTCATGGCAGGTGGTGCAGAGCTAGTCTCATGGCAGGTGGTGTGCAGAGCTAGTCTCATGGCAGGTGGTGCAGAGCTAGTCTCATGGCAGGTGGTGCTGAGCTAGTCTCATGGCAGGTGGTGCAGAGCTAGTCTCATGGCAGGTGGTGCAGAGCTAGTCTCATGGCAGGTGGTGCAGAGCTAGTCTCTCATGGCAGGTGGTGCAGAGCTAGTCTCATGGCAGGCAGGGGTGCTGAGCTAGTCTCATGGCAGGTGGTGCTGAGCTAGTCTCATGGCAGGTGGTGCTGAGCTAGCTAGTCTCTCATGGCAGGTGGTGTAGAGCTAGTCTCATGGCAGGTGGTGCAGAGCTAGTCTCATGGCAGGTGGTGCAGAGCTAGTCTCATGGCAGGTGGTGCAGACCTAGTCTCATGGCAGGTGGTGCAGAGCTAGTCTCATGGCAGGTGGTGCAGAGCTAGTCTCATGGCAGGTGGTGCAGAGCTAGTCTCATGGCAGGTGGTGCTGAGCTAGTCTCATGGCAGGTGGTGCAGAGCTAGTCTCATGGCAGGTGGTGTAGAGCTAGTCTCATGGCAGGTGGTGCAGAGCTAGTCTCATGGCAGGTGGTGCAGAGCTAGTCTCATGGCAGGTGGTATAGACCTAGTCTCATGGCAGGTGGTGCAGAGCTAGTCTCATGGCAGGTGGTATAGACCTAGTCTCATGGCAGGTGGTGCAGAGCTAGTCTCATGGCAGGTGGTGCAGAGCTAGTCTCATGGCAGGTGGTGCAGACCTAGTCTCATGGCAAGTGGTGCAGACCTAGTCTCATAGCAGGTGTGTGCAGACCTAGTCTCATGGCAGGTGGTGCAGAGCTAGTCTCATGGCAGGTGGTGCGGAGCTAGTCTCATGGCAGGTGGTGCAGACCTAGTCTCATGGCAGGTGGTGCAGACCTAGTCTCATGGCAGGTGGTGCAGAGCTAGTCTCGTGGCAGGTGGTGCAGAACTAGTCTCATGGCAGGTGGTGCAGACCTAGTCTCATGGCAGGTGGTGCAGACCTAGTCTCATGGCAGGTGGTGCAGACCTAGTCTCATAGCAGGTGGTGCAGACCTAGTCTCATGGCAGGTGGTGCAGAGCTAGTCTCATGGCAGGTGGTGCAGAGCTAGTCTCATGGCAGGTGGTGCAGACCTAGTCTCATGGCAGGTGGTGCAGACCTAGTCTCATGGCAGGTGGTGCAGAGCTAGTCTCGTGGCAGGTGGTGCAGAACTAGTCTCATGGCAGGTGGTGCAGAGCTAGTCTCATGGCAGGTGGTGCAGAGCTAGTCTCATGGCAGGTGGTGCAGAGCTAGTCTCATGGCAGGTGGTGCAGAGCTAGCAGGTTTGGGTTTGGGTGGCGTCTCCTTCTCAAACGCCTGTCAGAGTTACTGTAGAGAGGAGCACAGTGTACCCAAGTAGGCTCCGAGACTAATGCCCTGACACACACACACAGCCTCCGCAGCAGCAAAGGGAATGTATAGGTAGATGCTAGAACATTCTAACTGAAGGAGAAGAGGGAGGGAGGGAGGGAGGGAGGAGGAGAGGAGGAGGAGGCATTGCATCAGATAGACAGGGGTCTCTGGGGCCTGGCAGTCATCTACAGAGCTTGAGATGTCAATTCGCTCTCTTCCCCTCACTCTCCTCCCTCCCCTCCTCTCCCCTCTTCACACCCACATGTTTTTTGTAGGGGTTGATCGTTATGGCAAATGAAGTCTGAAATTTAAAAAGTGGGAATGACACATTTTCTAAGCCTTTTTAAAAACTTTAATGCACCACAAGTTTGCATTTGCTGGGCGCAGGAGAATTCTCTGCAACAAAAGAGTTATCACGTTAAGAGAGCACATCTGTAAGTCCTCTTTATTGGATCAGCCATGGCAGTATTATGATCATATTCCAATCCCCCTCTCCTCTCCTGGTTCGCCCAACCAGAACTACCAGGACACAAAAAGCAGCAGCAACATGGAGCATCCTTGATTTAGTTTGTCCTTTTTATTAAATTCTTTATGTTTTCAATAACACTGTCTGTCTTTCCTCCAGGGTTCTGTTTGATTATGTGATTGTTTCACAGTGAGAGCTCACAGTCACAGTTCACACCACAAACAAATAAATGTTTGATGTATTTTATTTGTATTTTTTTTGCATATTTCCCAAGAGTCGCTTAAATATTTCTCTCAAGGGTATGTCTAGTATTAACTCTGTTCCAACTTCTGAAAAAAAAAAGTGACACTGCTGTCAGGCATGAGCAATTGACTGAGCATCGTTCTGTTGGTAATTCTGTTGGTTAACAGCCAGACACTGCTTTTAAAACCCAGATAAACCCCTCTGTGTAAAGAAGGCTTGGTACTCTAGAGGAATAGCATGTTATTATTTGGTTCCAGATAATATTTGGCCTCATTTCTTCCACTCAGTGGCAGAGGCTAGCTAGTTAATTACCTTCATTTGTTAGCTTCACAGATCATTTAGCATCCTATAGGATATATCTCTCTCTCTCTCTCTCTCTCTCTCTCTCTCTCTCTCTCTCTCTCTCTCTCTCTCTCTCTCTCTCTCTCTCTCTTCTCTCTCTCTCTCTCTCTCTCTCTCTCTTCTCTCTGTCTCTGTCTCTCTCTCTCTCTCTCTCTCTCTCTCTCTCTCTCTCTCTGTCTCTCTCTCTCTCTCTGTCTCTCTCTCTCTCTCTGTCTCTCTCTCTCTCTCTCTCTCTCTCTCTCTGTCTCTCTCTCTCTCTCTCTCTCTCTGTCTCTCTCTCTCTGTCTCTCTCTCTCTCTCTCTCTCTCTCTCTCTCTCTCTCTCTCTCTCTCTGTCTCTCTCTCTCTCTCTCTCTCTCTCTCTCTCTCCCTCTCCCTCTCCCTCTCTCTACCTCATCATTTGCTCTCTCTATCCCTCTCTCTCTTTCTAGCTTTCTCTCTCTTCACCTAAACCCTTTAAAATCCTCTTGTGTTCACATGGCTGAGTATGTCCATAGTAATTAATGCGTAGTGTTAATTTAAGCAGCTGTTGTTAACAAGCAAAGTGTTGCCCCATCAATCCTGTGAACCAGAACAGTCCTTACTGTAAGACTGCACTCAATGAGCTGTATAAGGACATAAGCAAACAAGAAAATGCTCATCCAGAAGCGGCGCTCCTAGTGGCCGGGGACTTTAATGCAGGCAAATTTAAATCAGTTTCACCTAATTTCGACCATTATGTCACATGTGCAACCAGAGGGAAAAAAAACTCTAGACCACCTTTACTCCACACACAGAGACGCATACAAAGCTCTCCCTCGCCCTCCATTTGGCAAATCTGACCATAATTATATCCTCCTGATTCCTGCTTACAAGCAAAAACTAAAGCAGGAAGCACCAGGTGACTCACTCAATACGGAAGTGGTCAGATGATGCGGATGCTACGCTACAGGACTGTTTTGCTAGCACAGACTGGAATATGCTCCGGGATTCATCCAATGGCATTGAGGAGTACACCACCTCAGTCACCGACTTCATCAATAAGTGCATCGATGACGTCGTCCCCACAGTGACCGTACGTACATATCCCAACCAGAAGCCATGGATTACAGGCAACATCCGCACCGAGCTAAAGGGGAGAGCTGCCACTTTCAAGGAGCGGGACACTAATCCGGACGCTTATAAGAAATCCCGCTATTCCCTCAGACGAACCATCAAACAGGCAAAGCGTCAATACAGGACTAAGATTGAATCCTACTACACTGGCCCTGATGCTCGTCGGATGTGGCAGGGCTTGAAAACTATTACAGACTACAAAGGGAAGCACAGCCGCGACCTGCCCAGTGACGCGAGCCTACCAGACGAGCTAAATGCCTTTTATGCTCGCTTCGATGCAAGCAACACTGAAGCATGCATGAGAGCACCAGCTGTTCCGGATGACTGTGTGATCACGCTCTCCGTAGCCGATGTGAGCAAGACCTTTAAACAGGTCAACATTCACAAGGCCGCAGGGCCAGACGGATTACCAGGACGTGTACTCCGAGTTTGCTGACGACACAACAGTGGTAGGCCTGATCACTGACAACGATGAGACGGTCAGAGACCAGAGACCTGGCAGTGTGGTGCCAGGACAACAACCTCTCCCTCAACTTGAGCAAGACAAAGGAGCTGATCGTGAACTACAGGAAACGGAGGGCCGAACACGCCCCCGTTCACATCAACGGGGCTGTAGTGGAGCGGGTCGAGAGTTTCAAGTTCCTTGGTGTCCACATCACCAACAAACTATCATGGTCCAAACACTGCTGCTACTCGCTGTTTATTATCTATGCATAGTCACTTTACCCCTACCTACATGTACAAATTACCTTGACTAACCTGTACCGCCACACATTGACTCGGTACCGGTACCCCCTGGTGCCGTTCCCCTCACAGCTCCGTAGGCAAGCACCATGGTCTTGTAGCAGATGCGAGCTTCAACTGGAAGCCAGTGGAGTGTGCGGAGGAGCGGGGTGACGTGAGAGAACTTGGGAAGGTTGAACACCAGACGGGCTGCAGCGTTCTGGATGAGTTGTAGGGGTTTAATGGCACAGGCAGGGAGCCCAGCCAACAGCGAGTTGCAGTAATCCAGACAGGAGATGACAAGTGCCTGGATTAGGACCTGTGCCGCTTCCTGTGCAAGGTAGGGTCGTACTCTGCGAATGTTGTAGAGCATGAACCTACAGGATCGGGTCACCGCTTTGATGTTAGCGGAGAATGACAGGGTGTTGTCCAGGGTCACGCCAAGGTTCTTTGCACTCTGGGATGAGGACACAACAGAGTTGTCAACCGTGATGGCAAGATCATGGAGCGGGCAGTCCTTCCCCGGGAGGAAGAGCAGCTCCCTCTTGCCGAGCATCAGCTTGAGGTGGTGATCCGACATCCACACTGATATGTCTGCCAGACATGCAGAGATGCGATTCGCCACTTGGTTATCAGAAGGGGGAAAGGAGAAGATGAATTGTGTGTCGTCTGCGTAGCAATGATAGGAGAGACCATGTGAGGATATGACAGAGCCAAGTGACTTGGTGTATAGAGAGAATAGGAGAGGGCCTAGAACTGAGCCCTGGGGGACACCAGTGGTGAGAGCACGTGGTGCGCAGACAGCTTCTCGCCACGCCACCTGGTAGGAGCGACCTGTCAGGTAGGACGCAATCCAAGAGTGAGCCACGCCGGAGATGCCCAACTCTGAGAGGGTGGAGAGGAGGATCTGATGGTTCACAGTATCAAAGGCAGCAGATAGGTCTAGAAGGATGAGAGCAGAGGAGAGAGAGTTAGCTTTAGCAGTGCGGAGAGCCTCCGTGACACAGAGAAGAGCAGTCTCAGTTGAATGACCAGTCTTGAAACCTGACTGGTTTGGATCAAGAAGGTCATTCTGAGAGAGATAGCAAGAGAGTTGGCTAAAGACGGCACGCTCAAGAGTTTTGGAGAGAAAAGAAAGAAGGGATACTGGTCTGTAGTTGTTGACATTGGAGGGATCGAGTGCAGGTTTTTTGAGGAGGGGGTGCAACTCTCGCTTTCTTGAAGATGGAAGGGACATAGCCAGCTGACAAGGATGAGTTGATGAGCGAGGTGAGGTAAGGGAGAAGGTCTCCGGAAATGGTCTGGAGAAGAGAGGAGGGGATGGGGTCAAGCGGGCAGGTTGTTGGGCGGCCGGCCGTCACAAGTCGCAAGATTTCATCTGGAGAGAGAGGGGAGAAAGAGGTCAAAGCATAGGGTAGGGCAGTGTGAGCAGGACCAGCGGTGTCATTTGACATAATAAATGAGGATCGGATGTCATCAACCTTCTTTTCAAAATGGTTGACGAAGTCATCCACAGAGAGGGAGGAGGGAGGGGGAGGAGGAGGAGGATACAGCAGGGAGGAGAAGGTGGCAAAGAGCTTCCTAGGGTTAAGACAGAGGCTTGAAATTTAGAGTGGTAGAAAGTGGCTTTAGCAGCAGAAATGGAGGAAGAGAATGTAGAGAGGAGGGAGTGGAAAGATGACAGGTCCGCAGGGAGTCTAGTTTTCTTCCATTCCCTGTTCTGTGAGCTCGCAATGAATCGTCAAGCCACTGAGCAGGAGGGGAGGACCGAGCCGGCCGGGAGGATAGGGGACATAGAGAGTCAAAAGATTCAGAGAGGGAGGAGAGGAGGGTTGAGGAGGCAGAATCAGAAGATTGGAGGGAGAAGGATTTAGCAGAGGGAAGAGATGATAGGATGGAAGAGGAGAGTGTAGCGGGAGAGAGAGAGCGAAGGTTGCGACGGCACATTACCATCTGTGTAGGGGCAGAGTGAGTAGTGTTGGAGGAGAGCGAGAGAGAAAAGGATACGAAGTAGTGGTCGGAGACTTGGAGGGGAGTTGCAGTGAGATTAGTAGAAGAACAGCATCTAGTAAAGATGAGGTCAAGCGTATCGCCTGCCTTGTGAGTAGGGGGGGACGGTGTGAGGGTGAGGTCAAAATAGGAAAGGAGTGGAAAGAAGGAGGCAGAGAGAAATGAGTCAAAGGCAGACGTAGGGAGGTTAAAGTCACCCAGAACTGTGAGGGGTGAGCCATCCTCAGGAAAGGAACTTATCAAGGCGTCAAGCTCATTGATGAACTCTCCAAGGGAACCTGGAGGGCGATAAATGATAAGGATGTTAAGCTTGAATGGGCTAGTGACTGTGACAGCATGGAATTCAAATGAGGAGATAGACAGATGGGTCAGGGGGAAAAGAGAGAATGTCCACTTGGGAGAGATGAGGATTCCTGTGCCACCGCCGCGATGACCAGATGCTCTCGGGGTATGCGAACACATGATCAGATGAGGAAAGAGCAGTAGGAGTAGCAGTGTTTTCTGTGGTAATCCATGTTTCCGTCAGCGCCAAGAAGTTGAGGGACTGGAGGGTGGCATAGGCTGAGATGAACTCTGCCTTGTTGGCCGCAGAACGGCAGTTCCAGAGGCTACCGGAGACCTGGAACTCCACGTGGGTGGTGCGTGCAGGGACCACCAGGTTAGAGTGGCAGCAGCCACGCCGTGTGAAGCGTTTTTATAGCCTGTGCGGAGAGGAGAGAACAGGGATAGACAGACACATAGTTGACAGGCTACAGAAAAGGCTACAATAATGCAAAGGAGATCGGAATGAAATTAACTAAGCGTCTGGGAAAGCGAGAGAGCGGGGCCTCCCTCACGTTTCACTGAAACACTCAAATATAACTCTCCCAACTTCCACTTTAGATTAATATACTTTAGTTAGTGTCTGGTGTGTTAGCGATGTTACCAAACAGACTATGACTGCGAATCAGACAATGAAATGAACATTTAATATCTGTTTTTCCCATTAGCATGTTAATATCTGTTTTTCCCAGTAGCGTGTTAAAATCTGTTTTTCCAAGTAGCATGTTAATATCGGTTTTTCCCAGTAGCATGTTAATATCTGTTTTTCCCAGTAGCGTGTTAATATCTGTTTTTTCCCAGTAGAATGTTAATATCTGTTTTTCCCAGTAGCATGTTAATATCTGTGTTTTTTCCCAGTAGCATGTTAATATCTGTTTTTCCCAGTAGCATGTTAATGTCTGTGTTTTTCCCAGTAGCATGTTAATATCTGTGTTTTTCCCAGTAGCATGTTAATATCTGTGTTTTTTCCCAGTAGCATGTTAATATCTGTGTTTTTTCCCAGTAGCATGTTAATATCTGTGTTTTTCCCAGTAGCATGTTAATATCTGTGTTTTTCCCAGTAGCATGTTAATATCTGTGTTTTTCCCAGTAGCGTGTTAATATCTGTGTTGTTCCCAGTAGCTTTTGTGTGTGTGTTTTATTTTTAGTTTACCTGAACACTCATTTGAGGAAATTGCATCGTGTCAACTTGGTTTTCTTTTCTAACGACTAGAGATGGATAATGTTTGCTTACCGACAACCATACCCCCAACACACACACACACACACACACACACACACACACACACACACACACACACACACACACACACACACACACACACACACACACACACACACACACACACACACACACACACACACACACACACACACACACACACACACACACACACACACACACACACACACACACACACACACACACACACACACACACACACACACACACACACACACACACACACACACACACACACACACACACACACACACACACACACACACACACACACACACACATACACATACACACACACACACACACACACACACATATAGCCAACATGATTGTTGTATCTCTGGTGATTGAGTGAGCATCAACTGCTTTTCTTCTGACATGATAGTACTGGTTCCCTTCTGAGTCAATATACCGTCAGTACAGTAAGGGATCCATTTCCTCCCGACACGTTCTTATTGAGTCTGTTCTGTCTCCCCCCCTGGCCTGTACAACCTCCCTCACGACGCCAGGACAGTGGAGTCACTCACCACCTTCCGGAGACACTTGAAACCCCACCTCTTTAAGGAATACCTGGGATAGGATAAAGTAATCCTTCTACCCCCATTTACCCCCCCCCCCCCCCCCCCCCCCCCCAAAAAAAAAGAACATATTGTAAAGTGGTTATCCCACTGGCTATAAGGTGAATGCACCAAGTTGTAAGTTGCTCTGGATAAGAGCGTCTGCTAAATGATACCTTTCTGTCTCCCCCCTGGCCTGTTCAACAGACCTTTACCTTTCTGTCTCCCCCCCTGACCTGTCCAACAGACCTTTACCTTTCTTTACCTTTCTGTCTTTCTGTGTATGTTGGTACCCTGTATGGATAAACAATATCTAACTCAGGTTCAGACATTCTTTATTCTTTACCCGGTCAGTAACTGAAAAAATACAGTGTGACATCATTATGGTAGAGCGGTGTGACATCATTAGGGTAGAGCGGTGTGACATCATTAGGGTAGAGCGGTGTGACATCATTAGGGTAGAGCGGTGTGACATCATTAGGGTAGAGCAGTGTGACATCATTAGGGTAGAGCGGTGTGACATCATTAGGGTAGAGCGGTGTGACATCATTAGGGTAGAGCGGTGTGACATCATTAGGGTAGAGCGGTGTGACATCATTAGGGTAGAGCGGTGTGACATCATTAGGGTAGAGCAGTGTGACATCATTAGGGTAGAGCAGTGTGACATCATTAGGGTAGAGCGGTGTGACATCATTAGGGTAGAGCGGTGTGACATCACTAGGGTAGAGCAGTGTGACATCATTAGGGTAGAGCAGTGTGACATCATTAGGGTAGAGCAGTGTGACATCATTAGGGTAGAGCAGTGTGACATCATTAGGGTAGAGCAGTGTGACATCACTAGGGTAGAGCAGTGTGACATCATTAGGGTAGAGCGGTGTGACATCACTAGGGTAGAGCAGTGTGACATCATTAGGGTAGAGCGGTGTGACATCACTAGGGTAGAGCAGTGTGACATCATTAGGGTAGAGCAGTGTGACATCATTAGGGTAGAGCAGTGTGACATCATTAGGGTAGAGCAGTGTGACATCATTAGGGTAGAGCGGTGTGACATCATTAGGGTAGAGCAGTGTGACATCATTAGGGTAGAGCAGTGTGACATCACTAGGGTAGAGCAGTGTGACATCACTAGGGTAGAGCGGTGTGACATCATTAGGGTAGAGCAGTGTGACATCATTAGGGTAGAGCGGTGTGACATCATTAGGGTAGAGCAGTGTGACATCACTAGGGTAGAGCAGTGTGACATCATTAGGGTAGAGCGGTGTGACATCATTAGGGTAGAGCAGTGTGACATCATTAGGGTAGAGCGGTGTGACATCATTAGGGTAGAGCGGTGTGACATCATTAGGGTAGAGCAGTGTGACATCATTAGGGTAGAGCAGTGTGACATCATTAGGGTAGAGCAGTGTGACATCACTAGGGTAGAGCGGTGTGACATCATTAGGGTAGAGCAGTGTGACATCACTAGGGTAGAGCAGTGTGACATCACTAGGGTAGAGCAGTGTGACATCATTAGGGTAGAGCAGTGTGACATCATTAGGGTAGAGCAGTGTGACATCATTAGGGTAGAGCGGTGTGACATCATTAGGGTAGAGCAGTGTGACATCACTATGGTAGAGCAGTGTGACATCACTAGGGTAGAGCAGTGTGACATCATTAGGGTAGAGCAGTGTGACATCATTAGGGTAGAGCAGTGTGACATCATTAGGGTAGAGCAGTGTGACATCATTAGGGTAGAGCAGTGTGACATCATTAGGGTAGAGCGGTGTGACATCACTAGGGTAGAGCGGTGTGACATCATTAGGGTAGAGCGGTGTGACATCATTAGGGTAGAGCGGTGTGACATCACTAGGGTAGAGCGGTGTGACGTCATTAGGGTAGAGCAGTGTGACGTCATTAGGGTAGAGCAGTGTGACATCATTAGGGTAGAGCAGTGTGACATCATTAGGGTAGAGCAGTGTGACATCATTAGGGTAGAGCGGTGTGACATCACTAGGGTAGAGCAGTGTGACATCATTAGGGTAGAGCAGTGTGACATCATTAGGGTAGAGCAGTGTGACATCATTAGGGTAGAGCAGTGTGACATCATTAGGGTAGAGCAGTGTGACATCATTAGGGTAGAGCAGTGTGACATCATTAGGGTAGAGCAGTGTGACATCATTAGGGTAGAGCGGTGTGACATCATTAGGATAGAGCGGTGTGACATCATTAGGGTAGAGCGGTGTGACATCATTAGGGTAGAGCAGTGTGACATCATTAGGGTAGAGCAGTGTGACATCATTAGGGTAGAGCAGTGTGACATCATTATGGTATCAATTCAGACCTTATATAATTACACCTCTCTGCTTCAAATCAGACCTTATCACTGTCCACTCTCTTCCCTTGCCCCGTCTCAATAAATGATGCAGACATGATTTTATTATGCAGATTTAGCTCCAGTCAGTTTGCTAGATGTTGCATGCAGCAGGAAGTTGAGGCGTGAACTTAGGATGACTTCTGCTTTCTTTTCCTGTTCATTTTTTGAGAGAGAGAGTGGCATCAAAGGACTTCCTGATCAAAGGAGTCTGAGTCGAGGCAGCGAGCGAGCCGGGAGAAAAAAAATGAAAAACCCAAACTCCCCAACGTACGCCAGGCGGAGCGCCAGGCGGAGCATACACACAGAACACACAGCTCTCTATCTCTCTGGAAAACACACACACACACACACACACACACACACACTGCTCTCTATCTCTCTGGAAAACACACACACACACACACAGCTCTGGCAGCGCTTATCAAAACCTATTTTTTCACACCAATAACATTCTCTAACGTGCAGACTGTTTTGACATCTCAATTGAGGACGTATTTATTTTTATTTGTTCAGTGCGAGCCACCAGAGATGAATGGGAGTGATTCCATCATCCTATTGTGACCCAGATAAAAAACATCACAGCGCTGAGTAGAACCAGTAAGTATCAAGGCATCAGTGAATCACTGGAAAATGAGCGTGTTACTAGCATACAATGTAATCCGTTCTGCTTCCATTAAAGCCCACCCGTTGATCGTTTACACCCTCAAATTCCCATGTAGGACCTAAGTTCCTCTCCAGATAAGTTTCATCTCCCCCCCCCCACCCTCAGCCTTATCTGGGCCCTGTTTTGAAGATCCACCGTGGGTAAAAGACGCAGAACAAACAGAGGTAGCAGCGCTGTGATGTTTTTATCTGGGTCATAATAGGATGTTTTCCCTTGTAATAGTTTCGTTTTGACGCTTGGGGGGCGGCGTTTGATTTATGTAAACGGAATAAACTCTGGACTTCTGTGTTTTTTACCTCCTGCGCCTGACTCCTTCATTCACACCTCGTCACGAGTGCAGAGGCAACCACATTGTTAACCATAATAGTGCGCCCCCTATATGACGTACAGTCCCCTGTAGCTCAGTTGGTTAGAGCGTGGCGTTTGCAACGCCAGGGTTGTGGGTTCGATTCCCATGGGGGGGGGCCCAGTATGAAAAATGTATGCGCTCACTAACTGTAAGTCGCTCTGGATAAGAGCATCTGCTAAATGACTTAAATATAAATAATAGGATGATAGAATCACTCTATTCATTATTTGTGTGTTAGACATTTACTGCACTGCTGGAGCTAGAAACAAAAGCATTTCGCTGCACCTGCTTTAAACTATGCTGATCTGCCCTTATTCAACTAAATATGTTGATAAAGTAAGTGGGAGCTGGTTTACTGGTGTATTCAAGGCCTAGCTAGCTAGCTCAATATTATTTAGAAATAGCTATATGCTAGCTAGCTCAATATTATTTAGAGATAGCTATATGCTAGCCAACTAGCTCTGTTTAGCTTAGCATAACTCAAATCAAATCAAATCAAATTTTATTTGCCACATGCGCCGAATACAACAGGTGTAGACCTTACAGTGAAATGCTTACTGACAAGCCCTTAACCAACAATGCAGTTTTAAGAAGAAAAAAAGTGTTAACCTCTACGGGATTGGTGCTGTGCGCTAATGTGATTAGCATGACTGTTGTAAGTAACAGCAAACTTTCCAGGACATAGACATGTCTTATATGGGCAGAAAGCTTACATTCTTGTTAATCTAACTGCACTGTCCAATTTACAGTAGCTATTACAGTGAAAACATACCATGCTATTGTTTGAGGAGAGTGCACAACAAGAACACGTATCGCGGCAACTGGTTTGATACATTCACCTCTGAATGTAAATAATGTACTTACATTCAGTTATCTTGCTCTGCTTTGTCATCCTAAGGGTCCCAGAGATAAAATGTAGCATAGTTTTGCTCCCGCCCGGCCATCAGTCTCACCCCGCCCGGCCATCTAAATGTGTGAAAGTTAGTGTATAAGCTAATGATCCATCATGTATGACATTCCTGGGAGTGTGTAAACTTACATTTTGTATTACCATATCATTTCTGTATGTTCTCTATAGTTATGTACTTGAAAATGTATAAATTGACCAATTCGGCACATTTGGGCGGACTTGATACAAAATAATCCAATATTGCAATGCTTCACTGGATCAATCAGAAACTTTGCACACACAGTGCTGCCATCTAGTGGCCAAAGTCTAAATTGCGCCTAAACTGCAATATTATATTGTGGCCTTTCTCTTGCATTTCAAAGATGATGGATCAAAAAAATTTATTTTACCAAATCAAATGTGTTATATTCTCCTACATTAATTTCACATTTCCACAAACTTAAAAGTGTTTCCTTTCAAATGGTATCAAGAATATGCATATCCTTGCTTCAGGTCCTGAGCTACAGGCAGTTAGATTTGGATATGTCATTTTAGGCAAAAATTGAAAAAAAGGGTCCGATCCTTAACAGGTTTAAGTCAAAAATAATTAAAGAGCAGGAGTAAAATAAAAGAACAGTAGGGAGGCTATATATACAGGGGGGTACCGTTGCAGAGTCAATGTACGGGGGCACCGGTTAGTCGAGGTAATTGAGGTAATATGTACATGTGGGTAGAGTTAAAGTGCCTATGCATGGATAATAAACAGAGTAGCAGCAGCGTAAAAGAGGGGGATGGGGTGAGGGGGGGGCACAATGCATGGCTTGGGGGTAGAAGCTGTTAAGAGCCTTTTGTACCTAGACTTGGCGCTCTGGTAGCACTTGCCGTGCGGTAGCAGAGAGAACAGTCTATGACTAGGGTGGTTGGAGTCTTTGACAATTTTTAGGGCCTTCCTCTGACACCGCCTGTTATAGAGGTCCTGGATGCCAGAAAGCTTGGCCCCAGTGATGTACTGGGCCGTACGCATTACCCTCTGGAGTGCCTTGCGGTCGGAGGCCAAGCAGTTGCCATACCAGGCAGTGATGCAACCAGTCAGGATGCTCTCGATGGTGCAGCTGTATAACTTTTTGAGGATCTGAGGACCCATACCAAATCTTTTCAGTCTCCTGAGGGGGAATAGGCCCTGTGTAGCTCAGATGGTAGAGCATGGCGCTTGCAATGCCAGGGTTGTGGGTTCGTTTCCCACGGGGGGCCAGTATGAAAAATGAATGCACTCACTAACTGTAAGTCGCTCTGGATAAGAGCGTCTGCTAAATGACTAAAATGTCAAATGTAATAGGCTTTGTCGTGCCCTCTTCACGACTGTCTTGGTGTGTTTGGACCATGATAGTTCGTTGGTGATGTGGACACCAAGGAACTTGAAGCTCTCAACCTGTTCCACTACAGCCCCGTCGATGAGAATGAGGGCGTGCTCAGTCCTCTTTTTTTTTTTCCTGTAGTCCCCAATCATCTCCTTTGTCTTCGTCCATCCCAGTTATTTTAAGTTCATATAGCTTATGCTACTTAACATTCCATTAAAGGAAATGATAGCTGACTTACTTGTATATTTAACACCTAGCTAGCTTGCTAGCTAGCTATATTTATTAATTCAACATGAGTAGCTAAGAGATTTTCTAGCTAAATGCTTAGCTAGCTAGCTTTCTCTGATTAGCTTAGCATGTTGCTGCTAGCTTGCTACATTTTACTCTTTGCTTCCAATCAGGAGACCAGTTGCATCTTAGCGATATTGTCACATTTGTGTACATACATTGACTACTGTAAAACAATAATGATTTTTTTAAAGTTACAAGATTCTCAGTTTAAACCTGTGCATCTGTTAAACTACGCCCATTGACCTTTTGGAAACCACTTGGATTTGTTCTGCCCTAAACCAATCAGATTATTTTCTGCCCTTTGAACAAAGTTGACTACACTTTATGTCAATATTTTCCCCCTAGATCGTTCTAGATCGTTCTCCAAGCCACAATGGTCGAAAAAAATATATACAAATAAAAATAAAAAAATGGTCCCCAAAGCACTCTGGCACCAAAATGGTCATTTCAAATCAATAGATGTCCAACTGTATTTCCAGCTGCCTACAGAGTTATAGGGAAAACACTGGAGAGCGGTAACCACCCCCAGCCCAGTGGAGAGCGGTAACCACCCCCAGCCCAGTGGAGAGCGGTAACCACCCCCAGCCCAGTGGAGAGCGGTAACCACCCCCAGCCCAGTGGAGAGCGGTAACCACCCCCCAGCCCAGTGGAGAGCGGTAACCACCCCCAGCCCAGTGGAGAGCGGTAACCACCCCCAGCCCAGTGGAGAGCGGTAACCACCCCCAGCCCAGTGGAGAGCGGTAACCACCCCCAGCCCAGTGGAGAGCGGTAACCACCCCCAGCCCAGTGGAGAGCGGTAACCACCCCCCAGCCCAGTGGAGAGCGGTAACCACCCCCAGCCCAGTGGAGAGCGGTACCCACCCCCAGCCCAGTGGAGAGCGGTACCCACCCCCAGCCCAGTGGAGAGCGGTAACCACTCCCAGCCCAGTGGAGAGCGGTAACCACCCCCAGCCCAGTGGAGAGCGGTAACCACCCCCAGCCCAGTGGAGAGCGGTAACCACCCCCAGCCCAGTGGAGAGCGGTAACCACCCCCAGCCCAGTGGAGAGCGGTAACCACCCCCAGCCCAGTGGAGAGCGGTAACCACCCCCAGCCCAGTGGAGAGCGGTAACCACCCCCAGCCCAGTGGAGAGCGGTACCCACCCCCAGCCCAGTGGAGAGCGGTACCCACCCCCAGCCCAGTGGAGAGCGGTAACCACTCCCAGCCCAGTGGAGAGCGGTAACCACCCCCAGCCCAGTGGAGAGCGGTAACCACCCCCCAGCCCAGTGGAGAGCGGTAACCACCCCCAGCCCAGTGGAGAGCGGTAACCACCCTGTTGTGGTATTGATCGAACAACGGTCGACGAGAGACAAGGGATAATTTCACGCTGGTGTTTTGTTAAGACAGCGAGAGAGCAACTTGAAGTGTTTTATTACCTTTAAAAGCGACATAAGTTGCTTATGTCCAGCCGAAAGCACACTGATGAATTGAGAGAGAGAGAGAGAGAGGAAAACGGATGATGTTTTTGTTTTGTGGAAGCCAGTGTGCAAAGTGCATTTATGTCTGTACACGTACACGCCTTGTCACATTGTCAGGCCAGACAGTCTTACATTACACTGCAATGCCGACCCATACAGAGCCAGGGTGGACATCTTTTTTAGTCCTCTGCAGCAATTTTAACTGTTTCTGTTTCTGTTTTACGCTCAAATCATTTCAATGTCGCTCTCCCCCTTCCTTCCCCCTCAATGTCCCCCTGAGGAATATAACCTGATTAATCAGCCTGATTATTCCTCTATGCTGTAGGAGGGAAAAGCCTTTGTGTACGTCCCAAATGGCACCCTATTCCCTAAATAGGGCCCTGGTCAAAAGTAGTGTACTATATAGGGAATAGGGTGTCATAGGGCTCTGGTCTAAAGTAGTGTACTATATAGGGAATAGGGTGTCATAGGGCTCTGGTCTAAAGTAGTGCACTATATAGGGAATAGGGTGTCATAGGGCTCTGGTCTAAAGTAGTGCACTATATAGGGAATAGGGTGTCATAGGGCCCTGGTCTAAAGTAGTGTACTAAATAGGGAATAGGGTGTCATAGGGCTCTGGTCTAAAGTAGTGCACTATATAGGGAATAGGGTGTCATAGGGCTCTGGTCTAAAGTAGTGTACTATATAGGGAATAGGGTGTCATAGGGCTCTGGTCTAAAGTAGTGAACTATATAGGGAATAGGGTGTCATAGGGCTCTGGTCTAAAGTAGTGTACTAAATAGGGAATAGGGTGTCATAGGGCTCTGGTCTAAAGTAGTGCACTATATAGGGAATAGGGTGTCATAGGACTCTGGTCTAAAGTAGTGCACTATATAGGGAATAGGGTGTCATAGGACTCTGGTCTAAAGTAGTGCACTATATAGGGAATAGGGTGTCATAGGGCTCTGGTCTAAAGTAGTGTACTAAATAGGGAATAGGATGCCATTTGGGACTCAGCCTTAATACTGCACCCACACACCCATTCTGCTTTCCTCTCCCATACATAACCTGGAATGAATATCTGCTAGAATGTTTTCAGGGGGAGGGTTTTGCTCAAGTGAGCTTGGCTCTGTAAAAACAGCTGAGTTGAGAGGAGAGGGTGTCACGACTTCCTCCGAGAGGCTGCCTCCCCTCTTTGTTCCGGCAGGTTTCGGCGTTCGTCGTCACCGGCTTACTAACCACTGCCGCTCCATATATCATCATTCCATTTGTCTTGTCTTGTCAATCACACACACCTGGTTCTTATCCCCTCATTAGTCTGTGTATAAGTGTTCCCTCTGCCCCCCTTGTCCTTGTGGGTGATTGTTTTATTGTGAGTTGAGTGTAGCTCGGTGGAGCTACCCGTACCTTGTATTGCCGGGGTAGCTTATTCCCCTGTGCCTGTATTTTGTTGTCGCTATCCAGCGCAACTGTGTACGACGGAATAAACTTTGTATTCGTTATTACCCTCCTGCGCCTGACTCTTTCTAATCACACTCATCACAGAATCACCCACCCGCGATGGAGTCAGCGGGAGAGGAGCGCATGCCTGGAGTCGTGACACGGGTCCAGGAGCATTCCACGATGCTGGACAGCTTGGGGGAAGCGATGGATTGGGTTCTTCAGGTCGTCCAACGCCTGGAGAGGAGAGGACCCGATCTGTCGAGACCAGCTGGCCAACCGGATCCAGCCACCCACACCCCAGCACCCGGAGGGATCCAGATATCCCGACCACGGGGGTTCGACGGGACGGCGGCGCTCTGCCGTGGATTCCTCCTCCAACTGGAGCTCTACTTCTCCAGCATCAGGCCGGCCCCATCGGAGCGGGAGAAGGTGTCCGCCCTCGTCTCCTGCCTCTCGGGGAAAGCCCTGGAGTGGGCCAACGCGGTTTGGAATGAAGGAGGAGCCGCGTTGGAGAACTACGGGGAGTTTGCTCGCCTCTTTCGGGATGTCTTCGATCACCCGCCGAAGGTCGAGAGGCGGGCGAGCGGCTGGTCCACTTGAGGCAGGGGACGAGTACCGTGCAGGACTTCGCTTTGGAGTTTCGGACTCTTGCAGCAGGGTCCGGGTGGAACGAGCGGGCCCTGATCGACCATTTCGGGTGCCATCTGCGGGAGGACGTCCGACGGGAGCTAGCCTGCCGGGACACCATGTTGTCCGTCACGCAACTGGTGGGCATGGCCATCCGTTTGGACAACCTGCTGGCAGCCAGAGGACGTCCTGGTAGGGGTCTGCCCGTTCCCATCCCCGGCCGACTCGGATCCCGAGCTGATGGAGCTGGGTGGAGCCGCCGTCCGAGAGAGCGGAGGACGACAGCGACAGTGCCACTCTGGTGGCACGAAGGGACAATACACCACACGTTGTCGTCAACGCTCTTTTGGGGCTGGAGGCGGCAGGCAGGGCACTCTCGCATCACCCCAGGTATCGAACACCCTCACTCGTTCAGAACCCTCTGCTGCGCACTGTACCCTACCTATCTACTTTCCCGACCACATGGTAGTTCCCCAGTGTAAGGCGCTAGTCGATTCAGGCGCAGCTGGGAACCTTATGGACAGGGCATTCTCACGCCGTCAAGGCATTTCATTGGTTCCCCTATCCATTCCACTCCCCATCAGAGCACATGATAGTCGACCATTAGGGTCCGGGTTTGTTAAGGAAGTTACTGCACCAGTCACCATGATTACCCAGGAGACTCATTGTGAGCAGGTTACTTTTTCTATTATTGAGTCTCCTGCTTTCCCTGTGGTATTAGGTATCCCTTGGCTAGCACTCCACAACCCTACCTTCTCATGGCTGCAGAGGGTTCTCACGGGGTGTCAGGGTCGCGAGAGTGTCAGGGTAGGTGTCTAGGTGTTTCCGTTGCTGCAACCACGGTGGAAAGTCCAGACGGTTACCTCCACCGTGCGCATTCCCCCCGAAAACCTAGATTTGGCGCACACGTTTTCTAAGACGCAGGCGACAAAATTACCACCTCATCGGGCCTCTGGGTAGACGCTGTACCTCCCAGGAGTCATGTGTATCCCCTGTCACAGGATGAAACGGTGGCTATGGAGACATATGTCACAGAGTCCCTGCGCCAGGGGTATATACGTCCCTCCACTTCACCAGCCTCCTCAAGTTTCTTCTTTGTGAAGAAGAAGGACGGAGGTCTGCGCCCGTGCATTGATTATCGACCACTGAACAAGGAGAGGATAAGATTTAGTTATCCTCTCCCCCTCATTCCTTCAGTGATTTGAGTCAATGCATGGGGCGCACTTCTTCACCAAATTAGATCTCAGGAGTGCGTAAAACCTGGTGCGTTTCCGAGAGGGGGATGAGTGGAAGACAGCATTCAGCACAACCACAAGGCATTATGAATACCTGGTGATGCCTTACGGTTTGATGAATGCTCCCTCAGTCTTCCAGTCCTTTGTGAATGAGGTGTTTCGGGACATGCTTGGTCGCAGTGTAGTGGTCTACATCGATGACATCCTGGTGTATTCCACTACGTGCGCCAAGCATGTGTCCCTGGTTCGCAAAGTGCTGGCCCGACTGTTGGAAAATGACCTTCATGCCAAGGCAGAGAAGTGTATGTTTTTCCAGCAGTCCGTCTCCTTCCTTGGATACCGCATTACCACCTCAGGTGTGGAGATGGAGGGAGATCGCATTTCAGCCGTGCGTAATTGGCCGACTCCAACCACGGTTAAGGAATTGCAGCGCATCCTTGGCTTCGCCAACTACTATCTGAGGTTTTTCCGGGGCATTGGCAAGGTCGCAGCTCCCATTACATCCCTGTTGAAGGGTGGGCCATCCCGGCTCCGCTGGTCTGCTGAGGCGGACCTGGCCTTCAGTAAACTGCAGGGTCTGTTCACCTCAGCCCCGGTACTGGCGCACCCCGATCCATCACTACCGTTCGTAGTGGAGGTGGATGCGTCCGAGGTAGAGATAGGCGCTGTCCTATCTCAATGCTCGGGCACGCCACCCAAGCTCCGCCCCTGTGATTCTTCTCGAAGAAGCTCAGCCCGGCGGAGCAGAACTACCACGTTGGTGATCGGGAGCTGTTGGCTGTTGTCCAAGCTTTGACCGTGTGGAGGCATTGGCTCGAAGGGGCGAAACACCCTTTCCTCGTCTGGATGGACCACCGTAACCTGGAGCACATCCGGGCAGCGAGGGGGGGGGGGGGGGGGGGGGGAGGGGCTGGGGGGGGGGGGGGGTACTGTCACGACTTCCTCCGAGGCTGCCTCCCCTCCTTTTTCGGGCAGGTTTCGGCGTTCGGCGTCACCGGCTTACTAACCACTGCCGCTCCATATCTCATCATTCCATTTGTCTTGTCTTGTCAATTGCACACACCTGGTTCATATCCCCTCATTAGTCTGTGTATAAGTGTTCCCTCTGCCCCCCTTGTCCTTGTCCTTGTGGGTGATTTGTTTTATGTGAGTTGAGTGTAGTTTCCCCTGTGCCTGTATTTTGTTGTCGCTATACAGTTCAACTGTGTACGACGGAATAAACTCTGTATTCGGTGATTTACCCTCCTGCGCCTGACTCCTTCTAATCACACTCATCACAGAGGGACATTACTTGTGTAGTGGTGCATGACAGTAGGCATTAGCCAGAGAATTACCATTGGGGGAAAACCACAACCAACCAAGGAGACTTTAGCTGTACATGACTAAAGGCCTGCTCAGTTACCAGTGTTCCATAGAGTGTATATTATTAACACCTGGTTGGTTTCTAGGCCTACCAGTATGTTGGTGGCTGTATTGGTCTTGTTTCATTGAGAGTTCCATTCAGGAGGAGGATTTAGTTCCAGAATGAGTTCTAGAAGAGTTCCAGAATGAGTTTTAGAATGAGTTCCAGAATGAGTTGTCGAATGAGTTGTAGAATGAGTTGTAGAATGGGTTGTAGAATGAGTTCCAGAATGAGTTGTCGAATGAGTTGTCGAATGAGTTGTCGAATGAGTTGTAGAATGAGTTCCAGAATGAGTTGTAGAATGAGTTGTAGAATGAGTTGTAGAATGAGTTGTAGAATGAGTTGTAGAATGAGTTGTAGAATGAGTTGTCGAATGAGTTGTAGAATGAGTTCCAGAATGAGTTGTAGAATGAGTTGTCGAATGAGTTGTCGAATGAGTTGTAGAATGAGTTGTAGAATGGGTTGTAGAATGAGTTCCAGAATGAGTTGTCGAATGAGTTGTCGAATGAGTTGTCGAATGAGTTGTAGAATGAGTTCCAGAATGAGTTGTAGAATGAGTTGTAGAATGAGTTGTAGAATGAGTTGTTGAATGAGTTGTCGAATGAGTTGTAGAATGAGTTGTAGAATTTTAGAAAGCTATAAACATGCTCTGATGGAGAGGTCATGAATGAGGGGGGAGTCGGCTATACATTGTTTCATTAAGCTATAAACATGCTCTTATAAAGAGGTCATGAATGAGGGGGGAGTTGGCTATACATTGTCAGTATATATTCATTCATTTATTTCCCTTATATTTCTATAATATCTGTTTTTCTACTCCCATGGCAGTAGTGGCCTAGAATCCTTTCAACATTAACCACGTATTATTATTTTAGAGATCAGATTGCTTGTCTAGATTAAAGTGATAACTGGGTTTCGTGTGTAATATCTGACTTAACTGACAGGCCGCCGATAATTAAGCAGCGTCAGCGGCGATGTGATGATAAGTTACTGTAAAGAGGTTCCATCAAGATGTCATAATAAGTTACTGTAAAGAGGTTCCATCAAGATGTCATAATAAGTTACTGTAAAGAGGTTCCATCAAGATGTCATAATAAGTTACTGTAAAGAGGTTCCATCAAGATGTCATGATAAGTTACTGTAAAGAGGTTCCATCAAGATGTCATAATAAGTTACTGTAAAGAGGTTCCATCAAGATGTCATAATAAGTTACTGTAAAGAGGTTCCATCAAGATGTCATAATAAGTTACTGTAAAGAGGTTCCATCAAGATGTCATAATAAAGTTACTGTAAAGAGGTTCCATCAAGATGTCATAATAAGTTACTGTAAAGAGGTTCCATCAAGATGTCATGATAAGTTACTGTAAAGAGGTTCCATCAAGATGTCATAATAAGTTACTGTAAAGAGGTTCCATCAAGATGTCATAATAAGTTACTGTAAAGAGGTTCCATCAAGATGTCATAATAAGTTACTGTAAAGAGGTTCCATCAAGATGTCATGATAAGTTACTGTAAAGAGGTTCCATCAAGATGTCATAATAAGTTACTGTAAAGAGGTTCCATCAAGATGTCATGATAAGTTACTGTAAAGAGGTTCCATCAAGATGTCATAATAAGTTACTGTAAAGAGGTTCCATCAAGATGTCATAATAAGTTACTGTAAAGAGGTTCCATCAAGATGTCATGATAAGTTACTGTAAAGAGGTTCCATCAAGATGTCATAATAAGTTACTGTAAAGAGGTTCCATCAAGATGTCATAATAAGTTACTGTAAAGAGGTTCCATCAAGATGTTACTGTAAAGAGGTTCCATCAAGATGTCATAATAAGTTACTGTAAAGAGGTTCCATCAAGATGTCATAATAAGTTACTGTAAAGAGGTTCCATCAAGATGTCATAATAAGTTACTGTAAAGAGGTTCCATCAAGATATCATGATAAGTTACTGTAAAGAGGTTCCATCAAGATGTCATAATAAGTTACTGTAAAGAGGTTCCATCAAGATGTCATAATAAGTTACTGTAAAGAGGTTCCATCAAGATGTCATGATAAGTTACTGTAAAGAGGTTCCATCAAGATGTCATAATAAGTTACTGTAAAGAGGTTCCATCAAGATGTCATAATAAGTTACTGTAAAGAGGTTCCATCAAGATATCATGATAAGTTACTGTAAAGAGGTTCCATCAAGATGTCATAATAAGTTACTGTAAAGAGGTTCCATCAAGATGTCATAATAAGTTACTGTAAAGAGGTTCCATCAAGATGTCATGATAAGTTACTGTAAAGAGGTTCCATCAAGATGTCATGATAAGTTACTGTAAAGAGGTTCCATCAAGATGTCATAATAAGTTACTGTAAAGAGGTTCCATCAAGATGTCATAATAAGTTACTGTAAAGAGGTTCCATCAAGATATCATGATAAGTTACTGTAAAGAGGTTCCATCAAGATGTCATAATAAGTTACTGTAAAGAGGTTCCATCAAGATGTCATAATAAGTTACTGTAAAGAGGTTCCATCAAGATGTCATAATAAGTTACTGTAAAGAGGTTCCATCAAGATGTCATGATAAGTTACTGTAAAGAGGTTCCATCAAGATGTCATGATAAGTTACTGTAAAGAGGTTCCATCAAGATGTCATAATAAGTTACTGTAAAGAGGTTCCATCAAGATGTCATAATAAGTTACTGTAAAGAGGTTCCATCAAGATATCATGATAAGTTACTGTAAAGAGGTTCCATCAAGATGTCATAATAAGTTACTGTAAAGAGGTTCCATCAAGATGTCATAATAAGTTACTGTAAAGAGGTTCCATCAAGATGTCATAATAAGTTACTGTAAAGAGGTTCCATCAAGATGTCATAATAAGTTACTGTAAAGAGGTTCCATCAATATGTCATGATAAGTTACTGTAAAGAGGTTCCATCAAGATGTTACTGTAAAGAGGTTCCATCAAGATGTCATGATAAGTTACTGTAAAGAGGTTCCATCAAGATGTTACTGTAAAGAGGTTCCATCAAGATGTCATAATAAGTTACTGTAAAGAGGTTCCATCAAGATGTTACTGTAAAAAGGTTCCATCAAGATGTCATAATAAGTTACTGTAAAGAGGTTCCATCAAGATGTCATAATAAGTTACTGTAAAGAGGTTCCATCAAGATGTCATAATAAGTTACTGTAAAGAGGTTCCATCAAGATGTCATAATAAGTTACTGTAAAGAGGTTCCATCAAGATGTCATAATAAGTTACTGTAAAGAGGTTCCATCAAGATGTCATAATAAGTTACTGTAAAGAGGTTCCATCAAGATGTCATAATAAGTTACTGTAAAGAGGTTCCATCAAGATGTCATAATAAGTTACTGTAAAGAGGTTCCATCAAGATGTCATGATAAGTTACTGTAAAGAGGTTCCATCAAGATGTCATGATAAGTTACTGTAAAGAGGTTCCATAAAGATGTCATGATAAGTTACTGTAAAGAGGTTCCATCACGTGGTGATGTCATAGAATGAATTACTAAAACAATAAACATGAATACAGTGGACAGTAATGAGAAAGGATTAACAGCAGACACTTTAACTGTGCTGCCAAGGACGAGACAAGTAGTTATCACATGGTGTCTACCGTAGACCACTGTACCAAGAAGGACGAGACAAGTAGTTATCACATGGTGTCTACCGTAGACCACTGTACCAAGAAGGACGAGACAAGTAGTTATCACATGGTGTCTACCGTAGGTCACTGTACCAAGAAGGACGAGACAAGTAGTTATCACATGGTGTCTACCGTAGACCACTGTACCAAGAAGGACGAGACAAGTAGTTATCACATGGTGTCTACCGTAGATCACTGTACCAAGAAGGACGAGACAAGTAGTTATCACATGGTGTCTACCCGTAGATCACTGTACCAAGAAGGACGAGACAAGTAGTTATCACATGGTGTCTACCGTAGATCACTGTACCAAGAAGGACGAGACAAGTAGCTATCACATGGTGTCTACCCGTAGGTCACTGTACCAAGAAGGACGAGACAAGTAGTTATCACATGGTGTCTACCCGTAGATCACTCTACCAAGAAGGACGAGACAAGTAGTTATCACATGGTGTCTACCGTAGATCACTGTACCAAGAAGGACGAGACAAGTAGTTATCACATGGTGTCTACCGTAGGTCACTGTACCAAGAAGGACGAGACAAGTAGTTATCACATGGTGTCTACCGTAGGTCACTGTACCAAGAAGGACGAGACAAGTAGTTATCACATGGTGTCTACCGTAGATCACTGTACCAAGAAGGACGAGACAAGTAGTTATCACATGGTGTCTACCGTAGACCACTGTACCAAAGAAGGACGAGACAAGTAGTTTATCACATGGTGTCTACCCGTAGATCACTGTACCAAGAAGGACGAGACAAGTAGTTATCACATGGTGTCTACCGTAGACCACTGTACCAAGATCACTGTACCAAGATAGGACGAGACAAGTAGTTATCACATGGTGTCTATCGTAGGTCACTGTACCAAGAAGGACGAGACAAGTAGTTATCACATGGTGTCTACCGTAGGTCACTGTACCAAGAAGGACGAGACAAGTAGTTATCACATGGTGTCTACCGTAGACCACTGTACCAAGAAGGACGAGACAAGTAGTTATCACATGGTGTCTACCGTAGGTCACTGTACCAAGAAGGACGAGACAAGTAGTTATCACATGGTGTCTACCGTAGATCCCTGTACCAAGAAGGACGAGACAAGTAGTTATCACATGGTGTCTACCCGTAGATCACTGTACCAAGAAGGACGAGACAAGTAGTTATCACATGGTGTCTACCGTAGGTCACTGTACCAAGAAGGACGAGACAAGTAGTTATCACATGGTGTCTACCGTAGGTCAATGTACCAAGAAGGACGAGACAAGTAGTTATCACATGGTGTCTACCGTAGGTCACTGTACCAAGAAGGACGAGACAAGTAGTATTATCACATGGTGTCTACCGTAGGTCACTGTACCAAGAAGGACGAGACAAGTAGTTATCACATGGTGTCTACCGTAGGTCACTGTACCAAGAAGGACGAGACAAGTAGTTATCACATGGTGTCTACCGTAGATCCCTGTACCAAGAAGGACGAGACAAGTAGTTATCACATGGTGTCTACCCGTAGATCACTGTACCAAGAAGGACGAGACAAGTAGTTATCACATGGTGTCTACCGTAGGTCACTGTACCAAGAAGGACGAGACAAGTAGTTATCACATGGTGTCTACCCGTAGATCACTGTACCAAGAAGGACGAGACAAGTAGTTATCACATGGTGTCTACCGTAGATCACTGTACCAAGAAGGACGAGACAAGTAGTTATCACATGGTGTCTACCGTAGGTCACTGTACCAAGAAGGACGAGACAAGTAGTTATCACATGGTGTCTACCGTAGGTCACTGTACCAAGAAGGACGAGACAAGTAGTTATCACATGGTGTCTACCGTAGATCACTGTACCAAGAAGGACGAGACAAGTAGTTATCACATGGTGTCTACCGTAGACCACTGTACCAAGAAGGACGAGACAAGTAGTTATCACATGGTGTCTACCGTAGGTCACTGTACCAAGAAGGACGAGACAAGTAGTTATCACATGGTGTCTACCGTAGGTCACTGTACCAAGAAGGACGAGACAAGTAGTTATCACATGGTGTCTACCGTAGGTCACTGTACCAAGAAGGACGAGACAAGTAGTTATCACATGGTGTCTACCGTAGGTCACTGTACCAAGAAGGACAAGAGACAAGTAGTTATCACATGGTGTCTACCGTAGGTCACTGTACCAAGAAGGACGAGACAAGTAGTTATCACATGGTGTCTACCGTAGGTCACTGTACCAAGAAGGACGAGACAAGTAGTTATCACATGGTGTCTACCGTAGATCACTGTACCAAGAAGGACGAGACAAGTAGTTATCACATGGTGTCTACCGTAGGTCAGGTCACTGTACCAAGAAGGACGAGACAAGTAGTTATCACATGGTGTCTACCGTAGATCACTGTACCAAGAAGGACGAGACAAGTAGTTATCACATGGTGTCTACCGTAGATCACTGTACCAAGAAGGACGAGACAAGTAGTTATCACATGGTGTCTACCGTAGGTCACTGTACCAAGAAGGACGAGACAAGTAGTTATCACATGGTGTCTACCGTAGTTATCACTGTACCAAGAAGGACGAGACAAGTAGTTATCACATGGTGTCTACCGTAGGTCACTGTACCAAGAAGGACGAGACAAGTAGTTATCACATGGTGTCTACCGTAGATCACTGTACCAAGAAGGACGAGACAAGTAGTTATCACATGGTGTCTACCGTAGATCACTGTACCAAGAAGGACGAGACAAGTAGTTATCACATGGTGTCTACCGTAGGTCACTGTACCAAGAAGGACGAGACAAGTAGTTATCACATGGTGTCTACCGTAGGTCACTGTACCAAGAAGGACGAGACAAGTAGTTATCACATGGTGTCTACGTAGGTCACTGTACCAAGAAGGACGAGACGTAGGTGTCTACCGTACTCACTGTACCAAGAAGGACGAGACAAGTAGTTATCACATGGTGTCTACCGTAGGTCACTGTACCAAGAAGGACGAGACAAGTAGTTATCACATGGTGTCTACCGTAGTCACTGTACCAAGAAGGACGAGACAAGTAGTTATCACATGGTGTAGGTCACTGTACCAAGAAGGACGAGACAAGTAGTTATCACATGGTGTCTACCGTACGAGACAAGTAGTTATCACTGTACCGTAGGTTCACTGTACGAGACAAGTAGTTATCACATGGTGTCTACCGTAGGTCACTGTACCAAGAAGGACGAGACAAGTAGTTATCACATGGTGTCTACCGTAGGTCACTGTACCAAGAAGGACGAGACAAGTAGTTATCACATGGTGTCTACCGTAGATCACTGTACCAAGAAGGACGAGACAAGTAGTTTATCACATGGTGTCTACCGTGTCACTGTACCGTAGTTATCACACTACCGTAGGTCACAAGAAGGACGAGACAAGTAGTTATCACATGGTGTCTACCGTAGATACCACTGTACCAAGAAGGACGAGACAAGTAGTTATCACATGGTGTCTACCGTAGGTCACTGTACCAAGAAGGACGAGACAAGTAGTTATCACATGGTGTCTATCACTGTACCAAGAAGGACGAGACAAGTAGTTATCACATGGTGTCTACCGTAGTCACTGTACCAAGAAGGACGAGACAAGTAGTTATCACATGGTGTCTACCGTAGTCACTGTACCAAGAAGGACGAGACAAGTAGTTATCACATGGTGTCTACCGTGTCACTGTACCAAGAAGGACGAGACAAGTAGTTATCACATGGTGTCTACCGTAGGTCACTGTACCAAGAAGGACGAGACAAGTAGTTATCACATGGTGTCTACCCGTAGATCACTGTACCAAGAAGGACGAGACAAGTAGTTATCACATGGTGTCTACCGTAGGTCACTGTACCAAGAAGGACGAGACAAGTAGTTATCACATGGTGTCTACCGTAGGGTCACTGTACCAAGAAGGACGAGACAAGTAGTTATCACATGGTGTCTACCGTAGGTCACTGTACCAAGAAGGACGAGACAAGTAGTTATCACATGGTGTCTACCGTAGGTCACTGTACCAAGAAGGAAGAGACAAGTAGTTATCACATGGTGTACCGTAGGTCACTGTACCAAGAAGGACGAGACAAGTAGTTATCACATGGTGTCTACCGTAGGTCACTGTACCAAGAAGGACGAGACAAGTAGTTATCACATGGTGTCTACCGTAGATCACTGTACCAAGAAGGACGAGACAAGTAGTTATCACATGGTGTCTACCGTGTCTGTACGAGACGTTATCAGATGGTGTCTCATCACTGTACCAAGAAGGACGAGACAAGTAGTTATCACATGGTGTCTACCGTAGGTCACTGTACCAAGAAGACGACGAGACATGGTGTCTAGTAGTTATCACATAGGTGTCTACCGTAGGTCACTGTACCAAGAAGGACGAGACAAGTAGTTATCACATGGTGTCTACCGTAGGTCACTGTACCAAGAAGGACGAGACAAGTAGTTATCACATGGTGTCTACCGTAGATCCCTGTACCAAGAAGGACGAGACTAGTTCCATGGTATCTACCCGTAGATCAATGCAAGAAGACGATCCAAGTAGTTATGTAGGTGTCTACCGTAGGTCACTGTGTCAAGAAGGACGATACAAGATTTATCATCCTTGGTAGTTTTAGATGTTGTCTTTGGAGGTCTTGGCCATGGAGAGACAAAGTTGGAATCTGATGGTGATTAGGTTGCTTACCTGTGGACAGGTGTTATCACATTTTATACCGTAGGGTAACAAACTGAGATTAGTTTATCACATGGTGCCTACCCTTTAAGAGGACGGGTCAATACTTATTTCTACCTCCTGTAAAATGACAAATCAATTTATACACTTTTTGACGATGCAAGTAGTTTTCATGGTGCATTTTGTTGTTGTTAACCAAGAGGACTAGACTGTCTCTCTAGTGAACGTAGGTTCACTGTACCAATAACCTACCATTAATGCTTATAGATGGTACTGAATCATCCAGTCTTTGTCAGTGTCCCAAACGTACAAAATCAGCCATGGTGGGGATCAAATACTAGTTTTTTTACCACCTTTTCCACCCTCTGACTGTTACTTTGACATGTTCCGTATTGACTGACGAGATACAATTTTTATCATGTGGTTTAAAGTATGATGGACTGACTGTTCAATAAACTACATGTCTTAAGTAATGTCAGTGGGACTGTCGTTTTCACCATGGTCCATTCTTACCAGTAGAATCCCTCTTTGCTTGATTAATTTTGAGCTGTTATGTCTTTAAGGCCATAATAATGTCTTACAAGTAATGATGGACTGTCGTGTCTACCTTTTACCAATTATGGGCTATCTTCTGTATACCCCCCCTACTTTGTAGGTCACAACACAACTGATTGGCTCAAACGCATTAAGAAGGAAAGAAATTCGATCCACAAATTAACTTTTAACAAGGCACACCTGTTAATTGAAATAGCATTCCCTGGTGACTAACTCATAGGTTGGTTGAGAGAATGCCAGAGAATGAGATAAAGAGTGTGCAACGCTGTACATCAGAAAGGCAAAGGGTGGCTACTTTGAAGAATCTCAAATATAAAATATATTTTGATTTGTTTAGCCACCAGTTTTTGAGAGTTACTGTACATGATTCCATATGTGTTATTGTCATAGTTTTTTGATTTCTTCACTATTATTCTACAATGTAGAAAATAGTAAAAAATAAAGAAAAACCCTTGAATTGGTAGTAGGTGTGTCCAAACTTTTGACTGGTACTGTATATAAAGTGTTATAATTGGGATGCAAACTAAAAAAGCCCTGAATACATTTCTACTCTTGTATCTGACTCTGTATCTGACATGTTTAAAGTAATGATGTGTCTGACCTTCTTTTTCAAAGTTACAATGACTCCCGAATAACTTCATGCATTTGAAACTAGTTCTTGCCTAGGAAAGATACTTTGGTTTTCGAAAGAGGTAGATTTTGTTAATAAGACCTACTTTAACAGAAAGGAATACTGATTGTGTCAAAGGCGGAAAGAAAGGAGGAAGAATGAAGGGATGAGAAGGTAAGAGATGAACATGAGGGAGGAGGAAAGGATGTGAAGAGGAAGAGGAGGGAGGAGAGGAGGGGAGGAGGGGAAGGAAGAGGAAAAGGAGGAAGAAGAAGAGGAAGATACGTGAGAGATAATAGGAGCAGTAGTAGATTATATCGAGGAAGAGGAGGAAGAAACGAAATGGAGGAAGAAGATGAGGAGAGGAAAGGGGTGAGAGTAATGTAAGAAGAAAGATTGAAAGTGAGGATTAGATGAAGATGCAGGAGTAGAGTTGATGATGAAGAGTGTTATTTTGGGAGGAAACTAAGAAGTAGATGAGGAAGATGAGGAGGGTCTTCTTTTTGAAGAAGATGTTTCTGAAGGGGACCTTTGGTTTCAAAGAGAAAGAGGAGGATAATGGTGGAGGAAGAAGAGGAGGATGACAGAGAGAGGAAGAGGAAGAGGAAGAGGAGGAAGAGTAGTATGAGGAAGAGGAAGTGGAGATGAGGGAAAGAGAGGAGGAGGAGGAAGGAGGAGAGAGGAGACAGTTGAGGAATAAGAGGAGGGGAGGAAGAAGAGGAAGAGGAGGAGGAAGAGAAGAAGAAGAGGAGGAGAGTAAAAGGAAGAGGAGGAGGAGGAAGAATAGGAAGGGAGGAGGAGGAAGAAGAGGAGGAAGAAGACGAGGAGGAATAAGAGGATGAAGAAGATGGGAAGAGGAAGATGAGGGAGAAGAGAGGAAGAAGTAAGATGAGGAGGGAGAAAGTTGAGGAGGGAGAAGAGAGGAAGAGGAAGCGGCGGAGGAAGAAGAAGGAGGAGGCGGGAGGCAAGAGGTAAGAAAGCGGAGGGAAGGAGGAAGGAGGAGGAAAGGAGGAATAAGAGAGAAGAGGAGGAGGAGAGAAAATTGGAGGAGGAAAGAATGAGAGGAGAAAGAGGAGGAGGAAGAAGATGGGGAGAAGAGGGAGGAAGAAAGGAGGAAGAGGAAGCGGAGGAAAGAGAGGAGGGAGGAGGAAGAAGGAGGAGGAGGCGACAGATAGAGGGAGGAGGAAGAATAGGAGGAAGAAGAATGGGGAGATGAGGTAGAAGAGGAAGAAATGGAGGAAGAGAAGAGGAGGAGGAGTAGATAGGAGGAAGAAGAGATTGAGGAAGAATAGGAGAAGAGGAGGGAGGAGGAGGATGATGAAGAGGAGATGAAGGAGTAGAAGGTGGAGGAGGAGGAAGATGAGAAGAAGATGAGATGAGGTGGAGGAGGAAGAAGAGGAGGATGAGAAGAGGAGAAGAAGAAGAGGAGGAGGAGGAGGAAGAGGAGGAAGAAGAGGAGGAGGAAGTGATGGAGGAGGATGAGGCAGAGGAAGACAGGAGGGGAAAGAAGAAGAGGAGGATGAGGAGGAGGGTAGGACCGTAGCCTCTCCTCTCAGGACATTACCAGACCTGCCCTGATCCAACGGAATGATCACATTCCCAATTAGTATTCCGGAATGCCGCTCCGCTCGGTGGGATTTGCGTATCGGAATGTCGGGGAATGAGAAAAGGCTGAATTAGTGGAGTCAGCAGGAAGGACCGCGGGAGGAAGCGTCCCAAATGGCACCCTTTTCCTTTTCCTTTAGACCAGGGCCCATAGGGAATAGGGTGCCATTTGGGATGCACAATGAACCCTGATTCAATTTCCCTCTTTGCTTCTTTTCTGTCATCACTACATTCTGGATTACTACACTCTCTCCTCCCTCTCTCCTCCCTCTCTCCCCTCCCTCAACCCTCCCTCTCTCCTCCCCTCTCTCCTCCCTCTCTCCCCTCCCTCTCCCCTCCCTCTCCCCTCCCTCTCTCCTCCCTCTCTCCACCTCCCTCCACCCTACCCTCTCTCCTCCCTCTCCCCCTCCCTCTCTCCTCCCTCTCTCCCCTCCCTCTCCCCTCTCTCCTCCCTCTCTCCCCTCCCTCTCCCCTCTCTCCTCCCTCTCTCCCCTCCCTCTCTCCTCCCTCCCCCCTCCCGCTCTCCCCTCTCTTCCTTCCTCTCTCCCCTCCCTCTCTCCTCCCTCTCTGACCCCTCCCTCTCCCTCCCTCTACCTCCCCTCCTCTCTCCTTCCTCTCCC
>CM072220.1:83358975-83361475 GCA_036851935.1 Coregonus suidteri
GAGTTCCCACATATGCTGAGCACTGCTTTTCCTTCACTCTGCGGTCCAACACATCCCAAACCATCTCAATTTGGTTGAGGTCGGTGATTGTGGAGGCCAGGTCCATCTGATGCAGCACTCCATCACTCTCCTTCTTGGTTAAATAGCCCTTACACAGCCTGGAGGTGTGTTGGTCATTGTCCTGTTGAAAAACAAACGATTAGTCCCACTAAGCCCAAACCAGATGGGGATGGCGTATCGCTGCAAAAATGCTGTGGTAGCCATGCTGGTTAAGTGTGCCTTGAATTCTAAGAAATCACAGACTGGTGACACTGTCTGTGTTTCTTCAAGTGCAGTCCCCACACCATCACACCTCCTCCTCCAAGCTTCACGGTGGGAACCACACATGCGGAGATCATCCGTTCACCTACTCTGCGTCTCACAAAGACACGGCGGTTGGAACCAAAAATCTCCAATTTGGAGTCCAGACCAAAGGACACATTTCCACCGGTCTAATGTCCATTGCTCGTGTTTCTTGGCCCAAGCAAGTCTCTTCTTCTTATTGGTGTCCTTTAGTAGTGGTTTCTTTGCAGCAATTCGACCATGAAGGCTTGATTCACACAGTCTCCTCTGAACAGTTGATGTTGAGATGTGTCTGTTACTTGAACTCTGTGAAGCATTTATTTGGGCTGCAATTTCTGAGGCTGGTAACTCTAATGAACTTATCCTCTGCAGCAGAGGTAACTCTGGGTCTTCCATTCCTGTGGCGGTCCTCATTAGAGCCAGTTTCATCATAGCGCTTGATGGTGTTTGCGACTGTACTTGAAGAAACTTTCAAAGTTCTTGTCTTAAAGTAATGATGGACTGTCGTTTCTCTTTGCTTATTTGAGCTGTTCTTGCCATAATATGGACTTGGTCTTTTACCAAATAGGGCTATCTTCTGTATACCTTGTCACAACACAACTGATTGTCTCAAACGCATTAAGAAAGAAAGAAATTCTACAAATTAACTTTTAAGAAGGCACACCTGTTAATTGAAATGCATTCCAGGAGACTACCTCGTGAAGCTGGTTGAGAGAATGCCAAGAGTGTGCAAAGCTGTCATCAAGGCAAAGGGTGGCTATTTGAAGAATCTCAAATATAAAATATATTTTGATTTGTTTAACACTTTTGTGGTTACTACATGATTCCATATTTGTTATTTCATAGTTTTGATGTCTTCACTATTATTCTACAATGTAGAAAATAGTGTAAAAATAAAGAAAAACCCTTCAATGAATAGGTGTTCTAAAACTTTTGACCGGTAGTGTCAATGATGCAGACAATTACGTTGATGGAAGGTACAATCTATCTGCGCTATTAAAGTTGATCTAACCCCTGAGAATAAAAGAGGGAGTGGCAGAGTGGGTCTGGATGTGGATGTGAGCATAACAGTGAAATCTGAGTCCAAATTGACGGAGGATCTGACCAAGGGGTAGCATGTAAATACTAAACGTGTGCCAGTAACCGAAAGGGCAGGTGTTCCAACACTGAGCCTTGTGGGACACCTTGTGATACAGGGACTGTAGTTGGGGAGGAAGGGGAGGTTTGAGGTAGGCCTGTAGTTGGTGAGGAAGGGGAGGTTTGAGGTAGGCCTGTAGTTGGTGAGGAAGGGGAGGTTTGAGGTAGGCCTGTAGTTGGTGAGGAAGGGGAGGTTTGAGGTAGGCCTGTAGTTGGGGAGGAAGGGGAGGTTTGAGGTAGGCCTGTAGTTTTGGGGAGGAAGGGGAGGTTTGAGGTAGGCCTGTAGTTGGGGAGGAAGGGGAGGTTTGAGGTAGGCCTGTAGTTGGGGAGGATCTCAGGGTCCAGGCCCTGTTTCTTCAGTATGGGAGTTATAGCCGCTGTTTTCAAAGAAGTAGGAACGATGCCAGATGTGAGGGATACATTTTACAATCTTGACCACCAGGGGGCAGAGAACAGGGAGGCATGCTTTAACTAAGGCAGTGAGTATGGGGTCAAGGGAGCAGGTTGTGGTTTGGGGTTTAGAAAATACTTCAGTAGTGGTGGTTTCATTAACAAGGGAGATGACATGAAGTCTGTTCACAGATGGTCGGGGGTGTTTCTGATATCTGGTCTCGCTCCCTCTCCCTCCCTCCCTCCCTCCCTCCCCTCCCTCCCCTCCCTCCCCCCTCCCTCCCTCCCTCCCTCCCTCCTCCCACCCTCCCTCCCTCCCTCCCTCCCTCCCTCCCTCTCTCCCTCCATCCCTCCCATCTCCTCCTCTCCCTCCCTCCCCCCTCCCTCCCTCCCTCCCTCCCTCCCTCCCTCCCTCCCTCCCTCCTTCCCTCCTCTTTCTCTCTCCAGGCCCTCCATCGGCCCCCAGGAACCTGATCTCTCTCATTAACGAGACGGCTCTGTTCCTCACCTGGTCTCCGCCAAGCGACAGCGGTGGCAGGAAGGACCTCACCTATAACATCGTGTGCCATCGCTGTGGCGGGGGTGGCAGTGGCGCCTCCGGTGGCGGGGAGGACTGTGAGCCGTGTGAGGC
>CM072220.1:83368975-83371475 GCA_036851935.1 Coregonus suidteri
GCCTTGATAATGATCTCCTAGTTTCCTGCAGCAGAGAACTTCCTACTAACGCATTGATAATGATCTCCTAGTTTCCTGCAGCAGAGAACTTCCTACTAACGCATTGATAATGATCTCCTAGTTTCCTGCAGCAGAGAACTACCTACTAACGCCTTTTCACTGGTGATAATACAACTCTTAGATAAACATGATGAATTACTATTTACATTCCAATATAATCTACATACTCCACAATTTTTTATTTTCATGTGTAATTGATAACACATTTAAACTAGGGAATAAAACCCAACTTGTCAAGTTTAGACAGGCAACGCTGCAAACAGGGGAGGATAAAATAATTAGGAATTCTGTCTGAAAGAATGTAGCGTAATTTAAAGCATAATGAGGCATTAATATGCAATTTGCAAATGATGAGTGTGAAGCAGCAAACAAATCTCCATTAATGTGTTGGGGATAAAACCCCAGACGAATTCTAATTCAAATCCTGCCCGGCGTCCCAAATAACACCCTATCCCCTATATCAGGGGTGACAAACTCATTCCATGGAGGGCCTAGTGTCTGCAGGTTTTAGTTTTTTCCTTTCAATGAAGACCTAGACAACCAGGTGAGGGGAGTTCCTTACTAATTAGTGAATTCATTAATCAAGAACAAGGGTGGGAGACACTCGGCCCTCTTTGGAATGAGTTTGACACGTGGCCTATATGTAGTTCACTTCCCTGGTCAAAAGTAGTGCACTATGTAGGGAATAGTGTGCTGTTTGGGACGGAAACCCTCTTTCAGGGATCAACAATTATAGCCCAGCTAACGACACGTCAATTATGATACATCATCAGAGTAGACAGACTGACACTGATGGAGAAGCAGTCTGCATTGTAGACAGACTGACACTGATGGAGAAGCAGTCTGTATTGTAGAGAGACTGACACTGATGGAGAAGCAGTCTGTATTGTAGAGAGACTGACACTGATGGAGAAGCAGTCTGTATTGTAGAGAGACTGACACTGATGGAGAAGCAGTCTGTATTGTAGAGAGACTGACACTGATGGAGAAGCAGTCTGTATTGTAGACAGACTGACACTGATGGAGAAGCAGTCTGTATTGTAGAGAGACTGACACTGATGGAGAAGCAGTCTGTATTGTAGACAGACTGACACTGATGGAGAAGCAGTCTGTATTGTAGAGAGACTGACACTGATGGAGAAGCAGTCTGTATTGTAGAGAGACTGACACTGATGGAGAAGCAGTCTGTATTGTAGACTGACTGACACTGATGGAGAAGCAGTCTGTATTGTAGAGAGACTGACACTGATGGAGAAGCAGTCTGTATTGTAGACAGACTGACACTGATGGAGAAGCAGTCTGTATTGTAGAGAGACTGACACTGATGGAGAAGCAGTCTGTATTGTAGACAGACTGACACTGATGGAGAAGCAGTCTGTATTGTAGAGAGACTGACACTGATGGGAGAAGCAGTCTGTATTGTAGAGAGACTGACACTGATGGAGAAGCAGTCTGTATTGTAGAGAGACTGACACTGATGGAGAAGCAGTCTGTATTGTAGAGAGACTGACACTGATGGAGAAGCAGTCTGTATTATAGAGAGACTGACACTGATGGGGAAGCAGTCTGTATTGTAGAGAGACTGACACTGATGGAGAAGCAGTCTGTATTGTAGAGAGACTGACACTGATGGAGAAGTAGTCTGTATTGTAGAGAGACTGACACTGATGGAGAAGCAGTCTGTATTGTAGATAGACTGACACTGATGGAGAAGCAGTCTGTATTGTAGAGAGACTGACACTGATGGAGAAGCAGAGAGACTGACACTGATGGAGAAGCAGTCTGTATTGTAGACTGACTGACACTGATGGAGAAGCAGAGAGACTGACACTGATGGAGAAGCAGTCTGTATTGTAGACTGACTGACACTGATGGAGAAGCAGTCTGTATTGTAGACAGACTGACACTGATGGAAAAGCGGTCTGTATTGTAGACAGACTGACACTGATGGAGAAGCAGTCTGTATTGTAGACAGACTGACACTGATGGAGAAGCGGTCTGTATTGTAGACAGACTGACACTGATGGAGAAGCAGTCTGTATTGTAGAGAGACTGACACTGATGGAGAAGCAGAGAGACTGACACTGATGGAGAAGCAGTCTGTATTGTAGAGAGACTGACACTGATGGAGAAGCAGTCTGTATTGTAGAGAGACTGACACTGATGGAGAAGCAGTCTGTATTGTAGAGAGACTGACACTGATAATGAGAGAAGCAGTCTGTATTGTAGACAGACTGACACTGATGGAGAAGCAGTCTGTATTGTAGACAGACTGACACTGATTGAGAAGCAGTCTGTATTGTAGACAGACCTACACTGATGGAGAAGCAGTATGTATTGTAGAGAGACTGACACTGATGGAGAAGCAGTCTGTATTGTAGACAGACTGACACTGATGGAGAAGCGGTCTGTATTGTAGAGAGACTGACACTGATGGAGA
>CM072220.1:83376475-83381475 GCA_036851935.1 Coregonus suidteri
CAGGAACCTCTACCTGACGTGTGTCTGTAATGTAGCCAGACAGGAACCTCTACCTGACGTTGTGTCTGTAATGTAGCCAGACAGGAACCTCTACCTGACGTGTGTCTGTAATGTAGCTAGACAGGAACCTCTACCTGACGTGTCTACCTGTGGTGTGTAGTAGCCAGACAGGAACCTCTACCTGACGTGTGTCTGTAATGTAGTCAGACAGGAACCTCTACCTGACGTGTGTCTGTAATGTAGTCAGACAGGAACCTCTACCTGACGTGTGTCTGTAATGTAGCCAGACAGGAACCTCTACCTGACGTGTGTCTGTAATGTAGCTAGACAGGAACCTCTACCTGACGTGTGTGTCTGTAATGTAGCCAGACAGGAACCTCTACCTGACGTGTGTCTGTAATGTCAGACAGGAACCTCTACCTGACGTGTGTCTGTAATGTAGCTAGACAGGAACCTCTACCTGACGTGTGTCTGTAATGTAGCCAGACAGGAACCTCTACCTGACGTGTGTCTGTAATGTAGCCAGACAGGAACCTCTACCTGACGTGTGTCTGTAATGTAGCCAGACAGGAACCTCTACCTGACGTGTGTCTGTAATGTAGCTAGACAGGAACCTCTACCTGACGTGTGTCTGTAATGTAGCTAGACAGGAACCTCTACCTGACGTGTGTCTGTGTGTAGCCAGACAGCTAGAACCTCTACCTCTACCTGACGTGTGTCTGTGTAATGTAGCTAGACAGGAACCTCTACCTGACGTGTGTCTGTAATGTAGCTAGACAGGAACCTCTACCTGACGTGTGTCTGTAATGTAGCTAGACAGGAACCTCTACCTGACGTGTGTCTGTAATGTAGCTAGACAGGAACCTCTACCTGACGTGTGTCTGTAGCTAGACAGGAACCTCTACCTGACGTGTGTCTGTAATGTAGCTAGACAGGAACCTCTACCTGAATGTGTGTCTGTAACGTAGCCAGACAGGAACCTCTACCTGACGTTGTGTCTGTAGCTAGACAGGAACCTCTACCTGACGTGTGTCTGTAATGTAGCCAGACAGGAACCTCTACCTGACGTGTGTCTGTAATGTAGCTAGACAGGAACCTCTACCTGACGTGTGTCTGTAATGTAGCCAGACAGGAACCTCTACCTGACGTGTGTCTGTAATGTAGCTAGACAGGAACCTCTACCTGACGTGTGTCTGTAATGTAGCTAGACAGGAACCTCTACCTGACGTGTGTCTGTAATGTAGCAGACAGGAACCTCTACCTGACGTGTGTCTGTAATGTAGCCAGACAGGAACCTCTACCTGACGTGTGTCTGTAATGTAGCCAGACAGGAACCTCTACCTGACGTGTGTCTGTAATGTAGCCAGACAGGAACCTCTACCTGACGTGTGTCTGTAATGTAGCCAGACAGGAACCTCTACCTGACGTGTGTCTGTAATGTAGCCAGACAGGAACCTCTACCTGACGTGTGTCTGTAGCCAGACAGGAACCTCTACCTGACGTGTGTCTGTAATGTAGCTAGACAGGAACCTCTACCTGACGTGTGTCTGTAATGTAGTCAGACAGGAACCTCTACCTGACGTGTGTCTGTAATGTAGCTAGACAGGAACCTCTACCTGACGTGTGTCTGTAATGTAGTCAGACAGGAACCTCTACCTGACGTGTGTCTGTAATGTAGCCAGACAGGAACCTCTACCTGACGTGTGTCTGTAATGTAGCCAGACAGGAACTCTCTGACCTGACGAACTACCTGACGTGTGTCTGTAATGTAGTCAGACAGGAACCTCTACCTGACGTGTGTCTGTAATGTAGCCAGACAGGAACCTCTACCTGACGTGTCTGTAATGTGTCTGTAATGTAGCCAGACAGGAACCTCTACCTGACGTGTGTCTGTAATGTGTGTCTGTAATGTAGCCAGACAGGAACCTCTACCTGACGTGTGTCTGTAATGTAGCCAGACAGGAACCTCTACCTGACGTGTGTCTGTAATGTAGCTAGACAGGAACCTCTACCTGACGTGTGTCTGTAATGTAGCCAGACAGGAACCTCTACCTGACGTGTGTCTGTAATGTAGCTAGACAGGAACCTCTACCTGACGTGTGTCTGTAATGTAGACGTGTTGTAATGTAGGACAGGAACCTCTACCTGACGTGTGTCTGTAATGTAGCTAGACAGGAACCTCTACCTGACGTGTGTCTGTAATGTAGCCAGACAGGAACCTCTACCTGACGTGTGTCTGTAGTCAGACAGGAACCTCTACCTGACGTGTGTCTGTAGCTAGACAGGAACCTCTACCTGACGTGTGTCT
This sequence comes from Coregonus suidteri, assembly GCA_036851935.1. Classification (NCBI taxonomy): domain Eukaryota; kingdom Metazoa; phylum Chordata; class Actinopteri; order Salmoniformes; family Salmonidae; genus Coregonus; species Coregonus suidteri. The sequence goes on from CM072220.1 coordinate 83,378,784, forward strand.
GTAATGTAGCCAGACAGGAACCTCTACCTGACGTGTGTCTGTAATGTAGCTAGACAGGAACCTCTACCTGACGTGTGTCTGTAATGTAGCTAGACAGGAACCTCTACCTGACGTGTGTCTGTAATGTAGCTAGACAGGAACCTCTACCTGACGTGTGTCTGTAATGTAGCCAGACAGGAACCTCTACCTGACGTGTGTCTGTAATGTAGCCAGACAGGAACCTCTACCTGACGTGTGTCTGTAATGTAGCTAGACAGGAACCTCTACCTGACGTGTGTCTGTAATGTAGCTAGACAGGAACCTCTACCTGACGTGTGTCTGTAATGTAGCTAGACAGGAACCTCTACCTGACGTGTGTCTGTAATGTAGCCAGACAGGAACCTCTACCTGACGTGTGTCTGTAATGTAGCCAGACAGGAACCTCTACCTGACGTTGTGTCCACTGTGTCTCTCTCCTGTTCCAGGTGTCAGAGGTTCCTCAAGGCTAAGATGGAGTCAGACCGTAAGAGGAGGGCCCACTTTCAGAACGTGGTCCCTTTCCCTGGTGTCAAGACGTATGTGGACCCTGACACATACGAAGACCCAACACAGGCTGTCCAGGAGTTCACCAAGGAGATAGATCCTTCTAGAATACGCATCGAGAGGGTGATAGGAGCAGGTACGACCCAACACAGGCTGTCCAGGAGTTCACCAAGGAGATAGATCCTTCTAGAATACGCATCGAGAGGGTGATAGGAGCAGGTACGACCCAACACAGGCTGTCCAGGAGTTCACCAAGGAGATAGATCCTTCTAGAATACGCATCGAGAGGGTGATAGGAGCAGGTACGACCCAACACAGGCTGTCCAGGAGTTCACCAAGGAGATAGATCCTTCTAGAATACGCATCGAGAGGGTGATAGGAGCAGGTACGACCCAACACAGGCTGTCCAGGAGTTCACCAAGGAGATAGATCCTTCTAGAATACGCATCGAGAGGGTGATAGGAGCAGGTACTGAGACACACATGCACACACACGGGCTCGCGTACACGTATTTTCAGATGTTATCGCAGGTGCAATGAAACGCTTGTGTTTCTACGTCCAACAGTGCAGTAATACCAAATAATACAAAACAATACACTCAAATCCACCCCAAAAATTAAAAATAAAGGAATTAAGAAATATCAGGACAAGCAAAGTCAGAGTCTGGACTATATAAATAATATATATGTATATGATGGTGTGTATAGACAGTATAGACAGTATATGAATATAAAAGGTGTGGACAGCAGTAGTTATATAGGATGAACCATGACTAGAATACAGTATATACATATGAAGTGGACAGCAGTAGTTATATAGGATGAACCATGACTAGAATACAGTATATACATATGAAGTGGACAGCAGTAGTTATATAGGATGAACCATGACTAGAATACAGTATATACATATGAAGTGGACAGCAGTAGTTATATAGGATGAACCATGACTAGAATACAGTATATACATATGAAGTGGACAGCAGTAGTTATATAGGATGAACCATGACTAGAAATACAGTATATACATATGAAGTGGACAGCAGTAGTTATATAGGATGAACCATGACTAGAATACAGTATATACATATGAAGTGGGACAGCAGTAGTGATATAGGATGAACCATGACTAGAATACAGTATATACATATGAAGTGGCCAGCAGTAGTGATATATGGGATGAACCATGACTAGAATACAGTATATACATATGAAGTGGACAGCAGTAGTTATATAGGATGAACCATGACTAGAATACAGTATATACATATGAAGTGGACAGCAGTAGTTATATAGGATGAACCATGACTAGAATACAGTATATGAATATGAAGTGGACAGCAGTATTTATATAGGATGAACCATGACTAGAATACAGTATATACATATGGAGTGGACAGCAGTAGTTATATAGGATGAACCATGACTAAATACAGTATATACATATGAAGTGGACAGCAGTATTTATATAGGATGAACTCATGACTAGAATACAGTATATACATATGAAGAGGACAGCAGTAGTGATATAGGATGAACCATGACTAGAATACAGTATTCTACATATGAAGTGGACAGCAGTTGTAAGTTTATCTAGGATGAACCATGACTAGAATACAGTATATACATATGAAGTGCCGACAGCAGTAGTTATATAGGATGAACCATGACTAGAATACAGTATATACATATGAAGTGGACAGCAGTAGTGATATAGGGATGAACCATGACTAGAATACAGTATATACATATGAAGTGGACAGCAGTAGTGATATAGGATGAACCATGACTAGAATACAGTAGAATACATATGAAGTGGACAGCAGTAATAGTGATATAGGATGACCATGTGACCTAGAATACAGTATATACATATGAAGTGGACACCCAGTAGGATATAGGATGAGAACCATGACTAGAATACAGTATATACATATGAAGTGGGACAGCAGTAGTTATATAGGATGAACCATGACTAGAATACAGTATATACATATGGAGTGGACAGCAGTAGTTATATAGGATGAACCATGACTAGAATACAGTATATACATATGAAGTGGACAGCAGTATTTATATAGGATGAACCATGACTAGAATACAGTATATACATATGGAGTGGACAGCAGTAGTTATATAGGATGAACCATGACTAGAATACAGTATATACA
>CM072220.1:83386475-83391664 GCA_036851935.1 Coregonus suidteri
GATATAGTTATATATATTATCATGTTATTATATTACAGGTGATCCTGTCTATAGAGGAGGGCTACCGTCTCCCTGCCCCCCTGGGCTGTCCTGTGGTTCTACACCAGTTAATGCTCCACTGCTGGCAGAAGGAGAGAGGGCAGAGACCTCACTTCAACAGCGTGGTTTCCTTCCTGGATAAACTCATCAGGAACCCCAGTAGTCTACTGACACTAGTGGACCACGTACACAGGTAAACCCTGACCCCTGACCTCTGACCCCTAACCGCCGACCCCTAACCTCTGACCCTAACCCCTGACCCCTGACCTTAACCCCTAACTTCTGACCCTAACCCCTAAACCTGACCCGTAACCTCTGACCCTAACCTCTGACCCTAAACCCCGACCCTAACCCCTTAACTTCTAACCCTAACCCGTAACCTCTGACCCTGATCCCTGACCCTAACCCAAAGCCCAGTAGTCAGCTAACACTAGTGGACCACGTACACAGGGTAAACCCTGACCCCTAACCTCTGACCCCTAACTTCTGACCCTAACCCCTAACCCTGAACCCTGACCCCTGACCCTAACCCCTAACTTCTGACCCTAACCCTAACCCTGACCCCCTGACCCTAACCCCTAACTTCTGACCCTAACCCCTAACCGTCTCCCGACCCGTAACCTCTGACCCTAAACCCTGACCCTAACCCCTGACCCCTGACCTTAACCCCTAACTTCTGACCCTAACCCCTAACCCTGACCCGTAACCTCTGACCCCTAAACCCTGACCCTAACACCTGACCCCTGACCCTAACCCCTAACTTCTGACCCTAACCCGTAACCTCTGACCCTGATCCCTGACCCTAAACCCTAAGACCCCCAGTAGTCAGTTAACACTAGTGGACCACGTACACAGGTAAACCCTGACCCCCCTAACCTCTGACCCCTAACCTCTGACCCTAACCCCTAACCCTGACCCGTAACCTCTGACCCCTAACCGCCGACCCCTAACCTCTGACCCTGATCCCTGACCCTAACCCTAAGCCCAGTAGTCAGCTAACACTAGTGGACCACGTACACGGATAAGAACAACCAATCAACCAATCCACAGACAACGTCCAGGGGGTTAAACCTCCCGTCTACATTTCCATTTCCATGGACAATAAAGTGGCGTTGTATTGTAGGGATGTTAACGGGTAACCGTTAATCGGTTAGCCGCCGAAAATACATTTGACCGCTCATGCTTATCAGTCTATAGGTTAATTAGCATAATTAGTGGAATAAAAAAAATGTGTCAGTTAGTCGTCATGTATCTTATTTATCACACACAGAATACAGCACAGAGCCTAGTTTGAGGAACGGCCTATCACCTGTCAGACAGCCCCAGAGCAGCTCCTCAAAAAGATGGCACTGGAGTGCAACACGTGAATAACAAGTCTAAATGCAATCACGTGTTTAAAAACTGTTTTGAAAAGAGCCACTATTTTTATTTCTCGATCTCAACTCGTAATTAAAGCGCGCTTTCCCACTCGCCATTTCAAGTGCATAGGCTATAGTGAACGGTAGGCAGGGCTATCAGCGCATCACCCACCGCTTTACAATGGGAGCTTGAGGCAGTATAATTGTTTTTTGAAACCTGAACATTTTACTTCAGTTCAAATAAAAACGGCATGTCTTGTCTTGCCTTCAAAGTAGCTAAAATCCATCCATAGAAACGTGGAGGCGATTATTTTTCTGAAGACTTCCTCGTGGTATTAACCATCATTTCCTGTTCCTGTTCTATTGGTTTTCATATCGACTTTATTTCGTTGTCCAGAAGCCAAAGGCACAATCCTGGTCATATTAGCGACCCCATCATTGGTTGTTGCTGTTAGATTCCCCCCCATCTTTCTAAGTTTCTAACGGATATTGAAATCTCTGTCACATATGGAATCGCTCGCATTAGGTGAGCTGTTTAGAACGGTATTTTCTCGCGAATTGCATTTCGGCAAATGTTTGAAAATGACGTTTTGTTAGCTGCTTCATTACAGGAGTTGCATGTTCAATAACAGGCTAAAGCCTATTAACTGTAAGACTATAGGCTTGCTATTTATAATAATATAATAATAATAATAATAATAATAATAATCTATTGTTGCACGTTTCCATTAAGCTGTTAATGACATTTGTTTTTGGTTCCTTGTATACATTCACAGTATTTTCTGTTAGTCACTTAATTGTACCGTTTGAACAAATTTCAGAGTTTTGTTGACCGGTTAATGAGGGTCGGTTAGTCGGCAGCAAAATTGACCGAAATATGCATCCCTAATCTATTTTATGGGTATGACTCCAGGATCCATTGTCCTGATGCTGCTTCTTGTTGGATCGTGTTGTCTTTAGGGGGAAATAGGTTGACAAGCTCCCCTTGATTTGTAGAAGACATGCGGCTCGAAGGACTACATTTCAGAGCGACTCTCCACTGGGCCCATATCCCATTCGGGATTTCTTGTTTTCTAGTTTTTATTATTATTATTATTTGTTTGACATTTTACTACCCTGTTAGGAGCTAGTAACATAAGCATTTTACTACCCTGTTAGGAGCTAGTAACATTAGCATTTTACTACCCTGTTAGGAGCTAGGAACATAAGCATTTTACTACCCTGTTAGGAGCTAGGAACATTAGCATTTTACTACACTGTTAGGAGCTAGGAACATTAGCATTTTACTACACTGTTAGGAGCTGGTAACATTAGCATTTTACTACACTGTTAGGAGCTAGGAACATCAGCATTTTACTACCCTGTTAGGAGCTAGGAACATCAGCATTTTACTACACTGTTAGGAGCTAGGAACATCAGCATTTTACTACACTGCTAGGAGCTAGTAACATAAGCATTTTACTACACTGTTAGGAGCTAGGAACATTAGCATTTTACTACACTGTTAGGAGCTAGGAACATTAGCATTTTACTACACTGTTAGGAGCTAGGAACATCAGCATTTTACTACACTGCTAGGAGCTAGTAACATAAGCATTTTACTACACTGTTAGGAGCTAGTAACATTAGCATTTTACTACACTGTTAGGAGCTAGGAACATTAGCATTTTACTACACTGTTAGGAGCTAGGAACATTAGCATTTTACTACACTGTTAGGAGCTAGGAACATTAGCATTTTACTACACTGTTAGGAGCTAGGAACATTAGCATTTTACTACACTGTTAGGAGCTAGGAACATTAGCATTTTACTACACTGTTAGGAGCTAGGAACATTAGCATTTTACTACACTGTTAGGAGCTAGTAACATTAGCATTTTACTACCCTGTTAGGAGCTAGTAACATCAGCATTTTACTACACTGTTAGGAGCTGGAACATCAGCATTTTACTACACTGCTAGGAGCTGGTAACATCAGCATTTTACTACCCTGCTAGGAGCTAGTAACATAAGCATTTTACTACACTGTTAGGAGCTAGGAACATTAGCATTTTACTACACTGTTAGGAGCTGGTAACATTAGCATTTTACTACCCTGTTAGGAGCTAGTAACATAAGCATTTTACTACACTGTTAGGAGCTAGGAACATTAGCATTTTACTACACTGTTAGGAGCTAGTAACATCAGCATTTGGCTCCACCTGCTCAGTCTTTCTCTCATATCTCCCATTGACTTTTCTCTCTGTATAAACTCAGTTTCCCAGAATCGCTGGAGGACATGCCGGACTACCCCCTGTTCATCTCCATCGGTGATTGGCTGGACTCCATCAAGATGAGCCAATACAAGAACCAGTTCCTGACAGCAGGGTTCACCACCCTGGACTCGGTCTCGACCATGAGTATAGAGTGAGTGGATCCAGAGATACTGTCTGCAGCCCATTCCCTGTATTCTGACCAGAGCCTGTATTACAGCATACATTATTTATTTACTCAATATAACTTGAATGTACTGGATATTAGAGTTCATCTTTTTATTTATTTTTATTTTGTTTTACAATACAAAGCACCCACATACAAACGACAACATACAGACCCTCACCAACATCCACAACATCACCCTGCCCAGACCCTCACCAACATCCACAACATCACCCTGCCCAGACCCTCACCAACATCCACAACATCACCCTGCCCAGACCCTCACCAACATCCACAACATCACCCTGCCCAGCCCCAGACCCACCTGCTCACACCCCAATCTCCAGCGCCTGTGTCACTCTCCGCCACATGGCCTCAAACTGCACCATTTTGTATCTCTCCGTCGTCCCACACACTTTCAACATTTAGATAATAAAGCATTTGACCTTTCCATTGTGGACTGGGAGATGTACTGTATCTCTTCTCTAAACAGTTAACCTAACTGATGTACTGTATCTCTTCTCTAAACAGTTAACCTAAGTCACACAGTGTCTGTATCTCTTGTCCTCAGGGACCTCCGGCGTGTCGGTGTGTCTCTGATCGGCCATCAGAGGAGGATCGTGAGCAGCATTCAGACTCTCCGTCTACAGTTCCTCACCGCCCAACACAACGGCTTCCACAACTAAACCAACCCCGCCTCTAGGACTGCACAGACAGACAGGCCTGGGTGTGTTCGTTAGGCATCAAACGGAAAGAAAACTAAAAAAACTGAAAACAGAGAGCGATTACCTGAACTCGTTCAATAAGAAACACCTGTTTCTAAATTCTATATATATACGTTCTCTCGGGAGACTGGTGAACCTGTTACTCGTGGACTACAAAGGTCAAAGGTTTCCCAAGGAGGCGTTTTATCCCCTGATCCAGCAGACTGGTGAACCTGTTACTCGCGGACTACAAAGGTCAAAGGTTTCCCAAGGAGGCGTTTTATCCCCTGATCCAGCAGACTGGTGAACCTGTTACTCGCGGACTACAAAGGTCAAAGGTTTCCCAAGGAGGCGTTTTATCCCCTGATCCAGCAGACTGGTGAACCTGTTACTCGCGGACTACAAAGGTCAAAGGTTTCCCAAGGAGGCGTTTTATCCCTGATCCAGCAGACTGGTGAACCTGTTACTCGCGGACTACAAAGGTCAAAGGTTTCCCAAGGAGGCGTTTTATCCCCTGATCCAGCAGACTGGTGAACCTGTTACTCGCGGACTACAAAGGTCAAAGGTTTCCCAAGGAGGCGTTTTATCCCCTGATCCAGCAGACTGGGGGTCGGAGGTCGTTTCAGGCTACGTCCCCCCGACGGGACCTTTATTCTCTACAGTGCTCCGT
>CM072220.1:83392164-83412900 GCA_036851935.1 Coregonus suidteri
AACTGAGAGAGTCAAGGCTGATACCTCAGCAAAACCTGTCCGGCCCGCGATCCCATTCAATCTGGCCGGAGGGAGGGTTGAAGTTTTTGTGTGAAAATTATTATTTTGGGAGAAAGAAACACACAACTCCAGGCCACACTTGAACGTCTAAAACTAGACAGGAAGTATTTCGAAATTATAATGGACGTATATACTATCACATAACTGCCTTTTTTCTGGCCCGCAAATTGATTTCGACAAGCAAATCGGTGAAAAGGTATATGTGAGGCCCTCAGTTGAATTTCAAAATCCTGATGTGGCCCTCGAGCCAAAACGTTTGCCCACCCCTGGTCTAGAGCCTGCTGTTAGATTCACCTCCGCCTTATCAAAGGGCCATGCTGTGAGGGAATCTCTTTAAAGTGATGTACATGTGGCTGGCTGGTGGAAAAAGTGAGAGTGAAAGAAACACAGTGTGTCCAAGGATGTGGATATGACCCAGCAAACCACAGCGATCACTCCCAAACAGACTCACAAACACTTCACATTTCCTCTCCCTGCAATGAGTCACAGAGCTGGAGCGGCGATTTTCACCATTCCCAGCGATGGTCCTGGAGAGAGAGAGAGAGAGAGAAGAGAGGGAGAGAGAGAGAAGAGAGAGAGAGAGAAGAGAGAGAGAGAGAGAGAGAGAGAGAGAGAGAGAGAGAGAGAGAGAGAGAGAGAGAGAGAGAGAGAGAGAGAGAGAGGCACCACTAACTTGCCAAAAGTATGACCACCTCTTATACTACTGTTCTAACTCTTGTACATAGTGGTGTAGTACAGTTTTTTGCCCATTGCTTACACACTAAAACCGAATGCTTAGACCAAAGCCTCAATACCTAAACTTCTTGTAGCATACCTTAAACAACAGTGTAACCATAGCTTAAACACAATGTCAACTTTGCACTTTGTTTGCAATTCTGTAACACACTTATTGCGAAACACTACACACGTTTTCTTACATTAGACACTTTGTTCAAAAACGAAATCACCTGTTATCAGTGGGAAAACACTCTGTTCAAAATGCAAAAACTCATCTGGCAATTGTATGCAATTACATACACACCTGAAAACACTTGCACAGAAAACAGAACACCAATCAGTCTGAGCCTTAGCACTACAAATAGGCCTCAGGTAAGCCATTTTTAGAACTTTGCAAGCATGGAGGCAATGAGAGTCAGAGTAAGAGGAGGACGAAGAGAGAGAGAGGAGTCGGATGTGGAAGAGGACGTGGAAGAGGACGAGGACCAGTGCGGAGACGTATATCAGATGACATCAGGGCTACTCTGGTGGACCATGTGATAAATCATGGCCTGTCCATGAGGGAGGCTGGGCAAAGAGTCCACCCTAACCTCAGTCGCTACACAGTAGCATCGATAATAAGGACATTCCGACTGGATAACAGGTATATCTTCAAGTTTCTACTCCAGACTGTACGTGTCACATGATTCTGTATCATATTACAGTATTACTGTACTAACTATACTATACAAAAATGGGTAGTGCTGTGAAGTACTGTATATGTAAAGGAATACCATTGTGATGTTGCAGTACTGTGTACAGTTTGAAAGTACAGTATGTGAAAAATAACCTAACCAATGACATCTTGTGGTGGCATTTTCTACAGAATGGTTGGACGACCTCCTCAAGGTGGAAGGGAAACGGCTCTTCACTCAACAACAAGAGCTTGCCATCATTGAAATGGTGCGAGAAAAAAATGCAATCCGACTTCGTGAGTTGCAACAACGCATAATTGCAAATGGAAATGAATTCAACAATATCAACAGGGTCAGCATTTCTACACTAAGTCGCATCCTACAGAAAACATAACTTCAGAATGAAGCAGGTGTACAGGGTGCCATTTGAGAGGAACAGTGTCTGGGTCAAGGATCTGCGCCATGATTATGTGCAGGTATGTGTCACTTTACTTTATATACTATATATTGTGATGTGGGAATGAGGGTTTATGCTGCCACCTGCCCTGCCTGTAGCTTGTAGTTTTTGTCTATACTCACCCAACCCAGCCCCTACTTGTGTGAAAATATAGACATTGTAGTTACTGTATGTGTTTTCAGTAACACTATTCAATATTTTCTGTTACAGACAGTTCTGGAGTTTGATGCAGCCGAACTGCCGCATGAGTTCATCTACGTGGATGAGGCAGGCTTCAATCTGGCCAAAAACCAGGCGTCGGGGCCGTAACGTAGTTGGACAAAGGGCTGTTGTAAATGTCCCCGGGCAGCGTGGGGGAAATATCACCTTGTGTGCTGCAATTAGTGTCCAAGGAGTCCTGCATCATCATGCCACTCTAGGTCCCTACAATACAGGACAGATCATTGCATTTCTAGATGCACTACAGCAGTTGTGCAGGACAGACCACAGCAGCCCAGGTTTGTTGTCATCTGGGATAATGTTAGTTTCCACCGGGCTGCTCTGGTCCGAGATTGGTTCAACAACCATAATCATTTCACAGTTTTATACCTGCCCCCTTACAGCCCCATTCTAAATGCAATCGAGGAATTCTTTTCAGCGTGGCGGTGGAAAGTATATGATCGGCAACCACATGCCCGCATGACTCTTCTGCAAGCAATGGAAGAGGCATGTGGAGACATTGAGGTGGAATCAATCCAGGGTGGATTCGGCACACAAGGCGATATTTTCCCCGATGCCTAGCCCGCGAGGACATCGCCTGTGATGTTGACGAGGTCTTGTGGCCAGATCCGAAACAGAAGGCGTGATCCATAAGCCCCCGCCCCCCCACACACACACACACAAAACAAGTATATGTTTTTTCCCCCAATAGCAATTTATCCAGTAATTGTTCGTTTTTTTTTTACTTTTGTTTTGTTGCTAAATTTGATGTTAAGAATTTTCTGTAAGAATGTTACTTTTTTTGTAAAAACTTTTTTGTAAATACTGTTTGATTACTGCAGAAATTCTACTTTTGAGTTTTACAGAAGACAATGACAATAAAATGACAATAAAAATAGAAACACAAAGACTGCAGTGTTTTATATAAAGACCATCAGTGTGTTGCTGGTGATATGAAAGAGTAATTCAAATGTTGCTTGTGTGTATGGTTTTGTTGCAAGAATTTCATTTTTAGAAAGGAGTGTTATGTTTTGATTGCAGTGTTTCATTTTGGCATATATTCTGATTGGCTTGTGTGTTGAGTTTTGACATAATGAGCCAAATTCTGCAAAAAGTGTGTAAGCAATAGGCAAAAAACTGTAATACTCATTATTATTAAGACTCATTATTAGTAATAGCCATTATTATTCATACTCATTATTATTAATACTCAATATTACTAATACTCAATATTATTAATACTCAATATTATTAATACTCATCATTAGTCATACTCATTATTAGTCATACTCATTATTAGTCATACTCATTATTATAAGTGGCAAATATTTATTGTAATTTTATGGCACTGTACGAAATGCTAATTTATTTACATGTTACACTAAGGGAATTGAAATGTTCTCTTAATTGTTCCTGGTCTGAAGAAGTGTCACACCCTGGCTCTGGGGACTCTATATGTTGAGCCAGGGTGTGTAGATTCTATGTGTTCTTGTTCTGTGTTGTATATTCTATGTGTTGTATTTCTATGTTGGCCAGAGTGGTTCCCAGTCAGAGGCAACGAGTGTCAGCTGTTGCTGGTTGTCTCTGATTGGGAACCATATTTAAACTGTCTGTTTTCCCATAGTGTTTGTGGGATCTTGTTTCCGTTTGGTTTGTTCCGTGTTGGTTGTGTTAACCGTAGGACTGCACGTTTTGTTTGTTGTTTTGTTGTTTATATTATCACTAAAGATAATAAACCTTAAGTATGTTTGCAACTAACGCTGCGCATTGGTCTACTCCGTCTAACGATCGTGACAGAAGATCCCACCATACCAGGACGCCAAGCAGCGTGTCCAGGAGCAGGCAGCCTGGACGTGGGAGCAAATGGCATATTGGGACGGGCAGGGGTCCTGGACCTGGGAGGAAATCCAGGCCGGGATGGATCGCCGTCCATGGAGGGAGACGGTAGAGGCGCAACGGAGAGAGGAGCAACGGCGTCAACAGTGTCGTCGTCGGACGGACGAGAGGCAACCCCAAAAAAAATTTCGGGGGGGGCACACGGCATGGGCGACGGGGCAGCAGGAGGCAGCTACAGGGCGTATTAAGAGGTTAGGTGAAGAGGCCACCAGGTTAAGGGGGCTATTGGTGCAGAGGGAGCAGGAGTTAGTGGTGCAGAGGGTGGAGCTATTGGAGGCGATAAGGGAGAAGGTGAGAATAGAGGCACGGCGAGAGGAACTAGGTAGGCAGCTGAGGGAAAGGAGGGTTATGACGAAACCCAGTCCCGCTCCTCACACCAAGCAAGTGGTGTGCGTCACCAGTCCGGTCCGGCCCGTTCCTGCTCCCCGCACTAAGTTAAGGGTGCGCGTCGCCAGTCCGGCCCGGCCTGTTCCTGCCCCTCGCACCAAGCCTACGGTGCGCGTCGCCAGCCCGGCCCGGCCTGTTCCTGCTCCCCGCACCAAGCCTACGGTGCGTGTCGCCAGCCCGGCCCGGCCTGTTCCTGCCCCTCGCACCAAGCCTACGGTGCGAGTCGTCAGCCCGGTCCGGCCCGTTCCTGCTCCATGCACAAAGCCAGGGGTGCGAGTCGTCAGCCCGGTCCGGCCTGTTCCTGCTCCCCGCACCAAGCCTACGGTGCGCGTCGCCAGCCCGGCCCGGCCTGTTCCTGCCCCTCGCACCAAGCCTACGGTGCGCGTCGCCAGCCCGGCCCGGCCTGTTCCTGCTCCACGCACCAAGCCTACGGTGCGCGTCGCCAGCCCGGCCCGGCCTGTTCCTGCCACTCGCACCAAGTCTACGGTGCGCGTCGCCAGCCCGGCCCGGCCTGTTCCTGCTCCACGCACCAAGCCTACGGTGCGCGTCGCCAGCCCGGCCCGGCCTGTTCCTGCCACTCGCACTAAGCCTACGGTGCGCGTCGCCAGCCCGGCCCGGCCTGTTCCTGCCACTCGCACCAAGCCTATGGTGCGCGTCGCCAGCCCGGCCCGGCCTGTTCCTGCCACTCGCACCAAGTCTACGGTGCGCGTCGCCAGCCCGGCCCGGCCTGTTCCTGCCACTCGCACCAAGCCTACGGTGCGCGTCGCCAGCCCGGCCCGGCCTGTTCTTGCTCCTCGCACCAAGCCTACGGTGCGCGTCGCCAGCCCGGCCCGGCCTGTTCCTGCCACTCGCACCAAGCCAGGGGTGCGAGTCGTCAGCCCGGTAAGGCCCGTTCCTGCTCCACGCACCAAGCCAGGGGTGCGAGTCGTCAGCCCGGTCCGGCCCGTTCCTGCTCCACGCACCAAGCCAGGGATGCGAGTCGTCAGCCCGGTCCGGCCCGTTCCTGCTCCACGCACCAAGCCAGGGGTGCGAGTCGTCAACCCGGTCCGGTCCGTTCCTGCTCCACGCACCAAGCCAGGGGTGCGAGTCGTCAGCCCGGTCCGGCCCGTTCCTGCTCCACGCACCAAGCCAGGGGTGCGAGTCGTCAGCCCGGTCCGGCCCGTTCCTGCTCCACGCACCAAGCCAGGGGTGCGAGTCGTCAGCCCGGTCCGGCCCGTTCCTGCTCCACGCACCAAGCCAGGGGTGCGAGTCGTCAGCCCGGTCCGGCCCGTTCCTGCCCCACGCACCGGGCCAGGGGTGCGCATCGTCAGCCCGGTCCGGCCCGTTCCTGCTCCACGCACCAAGCCAGGGGTGTGCGTCGTCAGTCCGGCACAACCCGTGCCTGGGTCACCGGTGCCTGGTCAGGTACCGGTCAGCTGCTCCACACCGGAGCTGAAGCAATCCGCTCCTACGATGTCCAGTCCAGCGCCAGCCAGCGGGGCCTATTGGAGGGTGGTGGGGGGACTATTGGAGGGTGGTGGTCAAGCCCGGAGCCGGAACCGCCTCCGAGGAGGAATGCCCACCCAGCCCTCCCCTGTTTTGTCTATGTTAAGGCGCGGTCACAGTCCGCGCCTTTGGGGGGGGGGTACTGTCACACCCTGGCTCTGGGGACTCTATATGTTGAGCCAGGGTGTGTAGATTCTATGTGTTCTTGTTCTGTGTTGTATATTCTATGTGTTGTATTTCTATGTTGGCCAGAGTGGTTCCCAGTCAGAGGCAACGAGTGTCAGCTGTTGCTGGTTGTCTCTGATTGGGAACCATATTTAAACTGTCTGTTTTCCCATAGTGTTTGTGGGATCTTGTTTCCGTTTGGTTTGTTCCGTGTTGGTTGTGTTAACCGTAGGACTGCACGTTTCGTTTGTTGTTTATATTATCACTAAAGATAATAAACCTTAAGTATGTTTGCAACTAACGCTGCGCATTGGTCTACTCCGTCTAACGATCGTGACAAGGAGTGTCTTTGGTATATAACAGCTGACAGATTGATGAGGAGTTGATGAAAGGCTGGTTTCAGGACAGATCAACAAGTGACTCAATGAAACCATGACTGTAGAAAAACACCATCTAGAGGCCGCATTCCAAATGGCACTCTATATCCCCTATATAGGGCACTTCAGATCCCTATAGGCTCTGGTCAAAAGTAGTGCCCTAAACAGGGAATAGGGCGCCATTTGAGACACATAGTGCACAGTACACGGCCTCTTCAGTAATCTATCTCCCTCCATGGAGGCAGTGTTATACTCTGCTCTTTTAGAGGTCTGCTTCCATGCGCTGATCTCAACATTCATCCATTACCTTCCACAGTATTCAACTACCAGAGTGACACATGAACTACGGGCCAAGAAACTGTAAACCCATGTTTGTTTTGATTTTGTCTAATTGTTGAACTTTCTCAGCCTTCACATCGTCTGTCACCAAATTATTAGAGTGTACTCAGAGGAGGAGTGGGGGAGTGATGGAGGGATGGAGGGATGGAGTGATAGAGAGATGGAGGGATGGAGCAGACACTACTGATGCTTTTATAGTGTACTCAGAGGAGGAGTGGGGAGGGATGGAGTGATGGAGGGATGGGTGATGGAGGGACACTGGATGGGTATAGAGGAGATGGGGAGGGATGGTGAGCAGACACACTACTGATGCTTTTATAGTGTACACAGAGGAGGAGTGGGGAGGGATGGAGTGATGGAGGGATGGAGGGATAGAGAGATGGAGTGATGGAGCAGACACTACTGATGCTTTTATAGTGTACTCAGAGGAGGAGTGGGGAGGGATGGAGGGGGGATGGGGCAGACACCACTGGTGCTTTTATAGTGTACATAAATCAAGGGGCTAATAAATTAATAGCTGCATGACTTCTTGGCCTCAGCATATATCACAGAGGGGAACAAGTTGAAGTCCTGTATACCCCAGAGGACAGAAGAATGCTTCTGTTCAGAACTGTGATTTGTGGATGTCTCTTAGACACATTAGCCTCTGAAACTCAAGCTCAAAGACGGTGATCAGGCTCCGAGGGGCCAAGGGCTCCGGTTACACACACTAACAAGCAGAGCCCCTCTGTATACAACAGATCTGTGTCACAAAAGGCACCATATTCCCTATATAGTGCACTACTTTTGACCAGGGCCCATATAATCCTGTTCCCTATATAGTGCACTACCTTTGACCAGGACCCATAAGGCTCTTGTCAAAAGTAGTGCACTATATGGGGAACAGGGTGCCATTTGGGACACACACCAGAACACCTCTGAATCATGTCTACCTGCAATGTTATGGGTGTGTTATTGGATAGATAGGGGTTTTGGAGGAACATACTTTTTTGGCACATTTTCGAGAAGGTAGTTACAGTCTACGTTAGTGGACTCATAAAACAGGCCCCTTAAATGGAATATCTGCAATTCAAACAACAGAGATTATACATCATTAATTTAAACGTCCAAAAACGGATGTACCAATCCCAGATTGCCCCTTTAAACCAGAACTACACCCCCTGCCAACGTTCTCCTTTCCAGGCTGGCTGAAGTGAACTGTAGTGGAAATGTAGTTTTGTCTAGACACAAATTCCAAAAGATTATAAAGAACCATTAATCTCTATGAGTTTGCAGATTCAAACTTCTTACAGAGAGCAAATGGAGAGGCAGTGGATTACTAGAAGAGAAAGGACAACAGAGGAAATAATAGGGAAGGGCGGTACAGATTAACATGGTGTTAGATACGGGATACTGTTCTCATGGCTTTCACCTCTTTGTATCAACACAGACATAAAGAGCTCGTTCAGACTGAATAGACATGAACACACTATGCATGTCCCGATCAATTCCTTGTCTTTTGACACCACAACATACATGCACTTTACTTTATGAATAATCTCTTCCCTTATCAAGGACTACAAGTCATGAAGGGTTAGACTCTTTCTCAGTCAAACCTCATCAATCCCTGCCCTTATCAAGGACTACAAGTCATGAAGAGTTAGATTCTTTCCCAGTCAAACCCCATCAATCCCTGCCCTTATCAAGGACTACAAGTCATGAAGGGTTAGACTCTTTCTCAGTCAAACCCCATCAATCCCTGTGGTATACAATGGAACAGTTCAGTTCATCTGTGTATATTAAGGGCAGCTCGTGTTGTTGGACGGAAATAGTTTTACCCACAATACGATAGTTCCACCCCTTGGATTGACAGTGTACTGCAGTCTAATTCCCAGTCTAAAATCTCCTGTTTGCTCTCACACAACTGAACGACTACTACAGTAAATGGTACAATATTAACCAAAGGATAAAGAACATGACCACTTCATAATGGAGTTATATAATCAACATGATGCCACATATACATCCAGTACAGTACATAAGTGATGATAGAATTCAATATCAGGTGTAAACAGTATTTGACTTGGGCAGGAGCTCACCGGAACTGAGTACAGGCACCTCAAATGTTCTTCTGCTTTGCTTGAGTTCCTGCACATCGTATAGAATCTTACCTCAAAAGTATTGAGGAGTTCCCGCACCTAAATATAAACGGTACCAGCACCCAAAATGAGTACCTGCCCGTATTTCAGTCCAAATCAAGCACTGGGTGTAAATGAGACCGTGTGATCACAGAACGCTTCTGGCTGAACCTGTGGGATGTCTGTTGTTCACCTAAAACAATCTACAGTGATATTTAGTGCACCCGCACACACACTCAGGATGCGTCCCAAATGGCATCCCTATTCCCTTTATAGTGCACTACCTTTGACCAGGGCCCATAGGGCACCATGCACTATGTAGGGAATAGGGTGCCATTTGGGACACAGCCTCAGTCTGCTCTGTGTACAAATCACCTCCCAAATAGGGGCTGATTCTTTCTGTGGCTCCAGGATTAACCTTCAGTCATATATCTTCAGACACTCCCTTCTGAGACAGGCAGGCAGACAGACAGACAGACAGACACACAGACACACACACAGACAGAGGCAGACAGACAAACAGACACACAGACAGACAGGCAGACAGACAGAGAGACACACAGACAGACAGACAGACAGACAGACAGACAGACAGACAGACAGACAGACAGACAGACAGACAGACAGACAGACAGACAGACAGACAGACAGACAGACAGACAGACACACACAGAGGCAGACAGACAGAGGCAGACAGACAGAGACAGAGGCAGGCAGGCAGGCAGGCAGGCAGGCAGGCAGGCAGGCAGGCAGGCAGGCAGGCAGGCAGGCAGGCAGGCAGGCAGGCAGGCAGGCAGGCAGGCAGGCAGAGATTAATTAGCAGCGGTGGGGGAACATCACCTTTTCTACATCCCAAAAAGCACCCTATTCCCTGTATAGTGCACTACTATTGTCTTTCTCTCTGCATGGTTGGGAAGGGCCCGTCAGTTGATTTCACTGATAGTCCACACCTGCTGTTTACCAAATACATGTGAGGAATAACATTTGATTTGATTAGACTTTTGACCAGGGCCCATAAGGTTCTGATAGAGGGAACAGGGAGCCATTGAGACAGACACTCTGTATCTGTGCTGCTGAAGGAAATGGTTTGGTGTAGCTACATATCTGGAGCTGCCTATCACTGACTGAGTCTTTTTCTGTCATTCTCACTTTTTAACCAGATAGCAGACAACTGTGGTGATTCAGCTGCAGTACAGTATCAACACAGGTAACTAAAGTACAGTACAGTATGGACCTCTCCACCGGGGCAACATCGTGTGCATCTCAAATGGCACCCTATTCCCTATATATGCCCTATGGGCCCTGGTCAAAAGTAGTGCACTATAAAGGGAATAGGGTGCCATTTGGACACATCCACTGATCCATCACTGTAGTACTCACTCAACATTCCCTGAAAACATAAAAGATGGCATATGTCTGTCTCTGAGTTCTTCCCCTAAAGTCTCTCCTAAAGGAAAGAACCCTAAAGTCTCTCCTGAAGGAAAGAACCCTAAAGTCTCTCCTGAAGGAAAGAACCCTAAAGTCTCTCCTGAAGGAAAGAACCCTAACGTCTCTCCTGAAGGAAAGAACCCTAACGTCTCTCCTGAAGGAAAGAACCCTAAAGTATTTCCTGAAGGAAAGAACCCTAAAGTCTCTCCTGAAGGAAAGAACCCTAAAGTCTCTCCTGAAGGAAAGAACCGTAAAGTATCTCCTGAAGGAAAGAACCCTAAAGAACCCTAAAGTCTCTCCTGAAGGAAATAACCCTAAAGTACCTCCTGAAGGAAAGAACCCTAAAGACTCTCCTGAAGGAAATAACCCCAAAGAACCCTAAAGTATCTCCTGAAGGAAAGAACCCTAACGTCTCTCCTGAAGGAAAGAACCCTAAAGTCTCTGCTGAAGGAAAGAACCCTAACGTCTCTCCTGAAGGAAAGAACCCTAAAGTCTCTCCTGAAGGAAAGAACCCTAAAGTCTCTCCTGAAGGAAAGAACCCTAAAGTCTCTCCTGAAGGAAATAACCCTAAAGTCTCTCCTGAAGGAAATAACCCTAAAGTCTCTCCTGAAGGAAAGAAAAATACAATGGAATAATAGAATAAGTTATTATTGGCCAGCCAGCCAGCAAGTCAGCCAGTCTGTTAGTCAGTCAGCCAGTCAGCCAGCCAGCCAGCCAGTCAGCCAGTCAGTCAGCCAGCCAGTCAGTCAGCCAGTCAGCCAGTCAGCCAGTCAGTCAGTCAGTCAGCCAGCCAGTCAGTCAGCCAATCAGTTAGTCAGCCAGTCAGTCAGTTAGTCAGCCAGCCAGTCAGTTAGTCAGCCAGCCAGTCAGTCAGTTAGTCAGTCAGTGTGTCAGTCAGTCTGTCAGTCTGTCAGCCAGTCAGTCAGTCAGTCAGTCAGTCAGTGTGTCAGTCAGTCTGTCAGAAAGTCAGTCAGCCAGTCAGCCAGTCAGCCAGTCAGTCAGCCAGCCAGCCAGCCAGCCAGCCAGCCAGTCTGCCAGCCAGTCTGCCAGCCAGTCAGTCAGTCAGCCAGTCAGTCAGTTAGTCAGCCAGTCAGTCAGATAGTCAGCCAGCCAGCCAGCCCGTCAGTCAGTTAGTCAGTCAGTGTGTCAGTCAGTCAGTCAGTCTGTCAGCCAGTCAGTCAGTCAGTCAGTCAGTCAGTGTGTCAGTCAGTCTGTCAGCAAGTCAGTCAGCCAGTCAGTCAGTCAGACAGTCTGCCAGCCAGTCTGCCAGCCAGTCAGCCAGCCAGTCAGCCAGCCAGTCAGCCAGTCAGCCAGTCAGTCAGCCAGTCAGTCAGTCAGCCAGCCAGTCAGTTAGTCTGTCAGTCCGTCAGCCAGCCAGCCAATCAGCCAGTCAGCCAGCCAGTCAGCCAGTCAGTCAGTCAGTCAGCCAGTCAGCCAGTGAGCCAGTCAGCCAGTCAGTCAGTCAGTCAGTCAGCCAGCCAGTCAGTTAGTCAGCCAGTCAGTTAGTCAGCCAGTCAGCCAGTCAGCCAGTCAGTTAGTCAGCCAGTCTGTCAGTCAGTCATCCAGTCAGCCAGTCAGTTAGTCAGCCAGTCAGCCAGCCAGCCAGTCAGTCAGTCAGTCAGTCAGTCAGCCAGTCAGTCAGTTAGTCAGTCAGTCAGCCAGTCAGTCAGTTAGTCAGCCAGTCAATCAGTCAGTCAGTCAGTCAGTCAGCCAGTCAGTCAGTCAGTTAGTCAGCCAGTCAGTCAGTCAGTCAGTCAGTCAGTTAGTTAGCCAGTCAGTCAGTCAGTCAGTTTAGTCAGTCAGTTAGTCAGCCAGTCAGTCAGCCAGTCAGTTCAGTCAGTCACTTAGTCAGCCAGTCAGTCAGTCAGTTAGTCAGTCAGTCAGCCAGTCAGTCAGCCAGTCAGCCAGCCAGCCAGCCAGTCAGTTAGTCAGTCAGTTAGTCAGCCAGTCAGTCAGTCAGCCAGTCAGTTAGTCAGCCAGTCAGCCAGTCAGTTGGTCAGCCAGTCAGTCAGTCAGTCAGCCAGTCAGTTAGTCAGCCAGCCAGTCAGTCAGTCAGTCAGTCAGTCAGTCAGCCAGTCAGTCAGTTAGTCAGCCAGTCAGTCAGCCAGTCAGCCAGTCAGTTAGTCAGTCAGTCAGCCAGTCAGTCAGTCAGTCAGTCAGCCAGTCAGTCAGTTAGTCAGTCAGTCAGTCAGTCAGCCAGTCAGTTAGTCAGCCAGTCAGTCAGCCAGTCAGTCAGTCAGTCAGTCAGTCAGTCAGTTAGCTGTCCAGGACTAGAGCCAGGTGAAACAGTATTTGGAAGTTTTTCCCCAAAAAGGGGAAAGGAGAAAAATATAGCAGTCAGTCAGTTTGTCTCCCACACCTCCACCTGGTTCACCATGGCAACAGATTTATAGGACAGACAGAGCTGGGTGAGGACCTTCAGGGGAGCTTTGTTTGGGAGGTTTCACCCTGTCCAATGTCCCCATGAGAGCAGGGGTGGCCTTGGAAGGACGAGGTTTCACTTTACAGGAAGTTCTGGTGGTTTTCACAGCTCCCCGGGATACAGTCTCTCTGTGTCCCAAATGGCATCCTCCCTATGGGCTCTGGTCAAAAGTAGTGCACTGTGTAGGGAATAGGGTGCCGTTTGGGACGTACCCATAATCTGAATTCTTACTTTGCAAGGGATGAGGGAGTCGGTAAGAAAATACATGAATGTAAATTAATGGAATGTCTTTCCTCGTCCGTCCACTGGCTTAACTTCTCTGGACAGCATTCCCATAAATAGGACTGGATATTTTCAGGTTAAGGGATACACAAACTGCAACACTCATGTATCCATAAGGTTCCAGATTTATTATGCTGTTCAAACGTTCTACTACAAGAATCATCGTCTGAGTCCCTATTCCCTATATAGTGCACTACCTTTGTCCATAGGGCTCTGGTCAAAAGTAGTGCACTATATAGGGAATAGGGTGCCATTTGGGACAGACCTAAGTTAAAAGGAGATGGAGTGCTCCCTCTAGTGGGGAAAATATAACTATCACTACTGCCTGCTACTGGTTGTGGTCTGCTGCAAAATATACTAATGCATTTAGAATTAATTTCCTACTGGATACAATAAAGTCATCAAAATCATCACCATCATCATCATCATTCATCATCATCCATCGAAGTCGTCATCCATCATCATTGTTGTCATCCATCATCATCATCATCATGGTCCTCTGTAGCTCAGCTGGTTGAGTACGGCACTTGTAACGCCAAGGTAGTGGGTTTGATCCCCGGGACCACCCATACACAAAAAAAATTAAAATAATGCATGCACGCATGACTGTAAGTTGCTTTGGATAAAAGCGTCTGCTAAATGGCTTATTATATTATATATCACCATCATTAAACCTTTAATTCATTATAATTCTCTAAATTGTAAAACCATGTCACAGATGGGACGTTATTATATTTGCATGCTTATGAATAAACAATAATATATTTAAATAATACATACATAAATAATAATTAAAATAAATATTAGTACTGGAAACAACATCCACCGTGTGACATCATCTCTATGACCAGTCAAACCCTGAAGCAGTAATGTCTCTCAATGTCTCAACACTGACAATCTCAAATGTTTTAGTTATTCTTTTTGAGCCTTTGGAGGTGCCATAGCTTTGTCCCCTTTACCTGCTGTTTCCATGTACTATCCAGGTGCATCATTCAGCCTCCATCGTCATTGGTGAGACGATTGTCAAATCTCATAGTGCCTTCTCATAGCGTTGCCGTAACTTCCGTTGATTAAGTTGATTCCTTTGTGTATCAGTTAAGTGCAAGAGATCACGTCCCCTGCAACCGTTGGGGTTGTATGGAACCAACATTGTCTCCAAGTTGCTTTGAATACAGTAACACAGCTGGGCTTTAGCCTAATGATAATGGAGGTGAGGACTTTCCATTGAAGGAGATCTGGGGGATGCTGGCTGCTCTTTCAGATCTCTCAGCAAACTCCTGGAATAAAGAATAGTACAGTGGGGTTATACAAGGTTCTCAATTATTACTTTTTAGTCATTTTAGTTAGCAGACACTCTTATGCAGAGCGACTAAAAATAGGTGAATTCCAGTGGAGGCTGCTGAGGGGAGGACGGTTCATAATAATGGCTGGAACGGAGCAAATGGAATGGCATCAAACACCTGGAAACCATGTATTTGATACCATTCCACTAAGTCTGCTCCAGTCATTACCATGATCCCGTCCTCCCCAAGTAAGGTTGAACCAACCTCCTGTGGTGCATTCATATCCCTCTTTAGAAGAGTGGTTCCCAACTCTGGTCCTCGAGTACTTCCAACAGTACACATTTTTGTTGTAGCCCTGGACAAACATACCTGATTCAACTTATTGAGGGCTTGATGATTAGTTGACAAGTTGAATCAGGTGTGCTTGTCCGGGATACAATAATAATGTGTATCGTTGGGGGTACTGGAGGACCGGAGTTGGAAAACCACTGCTTTAGAAACACATAGTGACAGAAATGACAGGCCATTCACTCTGTCTGACTGAAATGTCACTATTTTATTTTATGATTAATATTCACATTTCCAATTATATAACATTATTGAGTTTTCCATTAATTTTTTATCTGAGCTCACCTTTTCACTCATCTCATGGGAGTGGTGCAGGGACAGCTCTCTCTCCAGGTACATCCTCTGCTGTTCGCTGCTGGCCAGACGACAGGTGAGCCAGGTAAACAGGATGGACACTCCGATGCCCAGGCAGGCCAGCACCATGATGGCCAGGTAGAGGGACGACAGGGCATCGGGACGCTTTGCCACCACACGCACAAACTGGAAGTTTAGGATCCCACTGATCAGCCCACAGATACAGCAGGCTGAAAACAGGATCATCTGGAGAGAGAGAGAGGGAGGGAGAGGGAGAGGGAGGGAGAGAGAGATAGAATCACAGCAAAATAAATGTACTTACTATGACTGAGATATGTGGTTGTCCCACCTAGCTATCTTAAGATGAATGTGCTAATTGTATGTGGCTCTGGATAAGAGCGTCTGCTAAATTACTACTACTACTACACATTTTGCCATGGGGTGAAGAGAAATTGTTGTTGTTTTAAAGCAAATTTCCTGCAATTCTACACATTTTGCCATGGGGTGGAGAGACATTTTTGCAGTTTTAAAGCTAATTTCCTACAATTCTACACATTTTGCCATGACTTATGCCATGTTAATGATATCTGAATGAGAGTGACTAACAAAATCAATGGGGGGCCCTCTGGAGGTCAGGGCCTCTGAGCACGTGCCCTGCATGCCTGGTCGGTACTCGGCCATGATTACTACAAGTTTAGATGGCTGGCTAGACTAATTTAGCAATCAAAAAATGGTTAGCTGACATGGCCAATTGAGTGACTGTCAGTGACTGACATAACAGCGGCCTCGGGCCCTAAGCAACCGCTTATGTCGCTTATGCCTGGAGCCGGCCCTAGGTGTTTCAAGTTTCAGAGTTTTGATGTCACATGCACAAGTACAGTGAAATGCCTTTCTTGCAAGCTCTAACCCTTGCAAGCTCTAACCCCAACAATGCACTGCATGTTCGAAAAAAGGGTTCCAAAATGGTTCTTCGGCTGTCCCCATAGGAGAAACATTTTGGGTTCCAGGTAGAATCCTTTTGGGTTCCAGGTAGAACCCTCTGTGGAAAGGATTATACCTGGCTCCAAAAAGGTTCTCCCTGAAACCAAAAAAGGTTCTTCAAATGGTTCTCCTATGGGGACAGCCAAAGAACCCATTTAGGTTCTAGATAGCACCTTTTTTTCTAAGAGTGTACCCATGTTAAATACATTGTATTAAAATCAACTTACAATCAAGCCTGACCTCTTCTTTGCACACACCATCCCACATAGTCCACAGATGAGAAACTGGGGGGAAATAAAAAGTTATACCCTCCCATTCCTATTAACCATAGAGGTAATAATACTGCAAAAGTGAATTATTTGACTTACACACACTCCGCTCCATATAGGGGAGGCATCCCCAAGCTGCAGCTTGTGAACCGACCTGACTCGGATGATGCCGACCACCCCGAGGGCGATGCTGGACGCACCGAGCCCCATCTCCAACACAGACAGTACCACCAGACTCCCGATGGTACATCCTCTCTCCGGCATCACTCATTCCTCCACAGCGGGTCAGTCAAGAGGTGGTGGTGGTGGTCACCTCCTCGAACCACCCAAAAAGCAGAGAGTATTGTTTTTTGCGCTAAAAACATTAATCAATTAATCCAAATTACACAGGTGGACTTTTGCGCGAGGGAATGTTTTCTATCCAGTATCCACCAAGTGATCCAGACTCCACTGTAAGACTTTAAAAGGTATTCCTAAATCATATCTTGTCATAGACTACTTGGACTTCTCAGGAGGCGTTTTGGACCGCTCTGCGGACAGCTAGTATGCGTGTTTGATCTACTGTAAAATACAGTCACGCGTCACGCTCGCCAGTTGTCACCCTCTCAAAACTTTTCTTGCGCACATCTGCATGGGTCGCGACTCACGTGACTTCCTTGACCTCTTATAGCGCTCATGTGTGCAGTTTATATACATTAGGGTGATTTAGGGTAAATAGCTAGTAAGATTATATAACTAACTCATCCCATTAATTGCCTCTAAGGGGATAAAAATAATAATATTTAATTAAACCCCCAATCAATGCTTAATGCATGGGCTAATGCACAATGCATAATATTTTATATGTTTGATATTTGCAGGAAAGTTATTGTCAATTGCATAGCTTGCATGGTCCAATGTTACAGTATATAGCTGAATGAGTCCAGAGGTTTTATTTTGCGCACATTATTACATATTATAAACTGGGTGGTTCGAGCCCTGAATGCTGATTGGATGAAAGCTGTGGTATACCACCTGTATGACAAACATTTATTTGTACTGCTGTAATTACATTGGTAACCAGTTAATAATAGCAATAAGGCACCTTGGGGGTTTGAGGTATATTGCCAATATACCACAGCTAAGGGCTGTATGCAGGCACTCCGCGTTGCGTCGTACAAAAGAACAGCCCTTAGCCGTGGTATATTGGACATATACCACACCCCCTCGGACCTTATTGCTTAATTATATTTCAACTGTAGTATTTTTAATTTTTCATTATGGCATTATGAAATATTTCTAGTAGGAATACTTCCTGTGTAGTATAAAACCCAGCAACATGTTGTAGGGCCGGTTTCCCATTTTCAATGGGGTTGTCCATTGAACATGGTTTTTAATCCAAGACTAAGCATAATCTGTGTCCAGGAAACCGACCCTTAAACGTTGCATAATAATTCACAAACCCTACCAACCTGATCCTTTACTCCAAGCCCTGGAGAACAACTCAGTCTGACATAGTAAGGGCGTGCTATTTTTAGCACCTGCCACAATATTACATGAACACTTCCCTCTATAGAGGCAGGCATTGATGTTCACCTGCTAAACCCTACAACCCTAATCTCTGACTGCGATAACACTCCATGCTCAGTGTGTGCGTTCCACTTATTTTGACCAGGGCCCATAGGGCACTATAAAGGGAAGAGGGTGCCATTTGGGACGTAGAGTGTCAGTGAATGGGAAGGCTACAGTATAAAAGGTTCCCTCAACAAAAGTAGTCACATCTCATTAATCACAAACTACACTGCCTCACTGAGTCTGAAAAGGCAGAGTGCTGGTCCATTCTTTGTGCAGGTTGGTTTTGCCTGGGGGCATTTGGGGGTTTTGCTCCTCTGGTTTCGCTGCCAAGGGTGAAGTCTCTCCGCTGAATCCTCCCTTGGCTTGTTAACAAAAAGAAGGCAGGCAACAGAAACATTCCACACAGTGTTCACGTTCAGTTCACACAGACAGTCCATGTTTTTGGTGCTGACAGTCTCAGACAACCTGTTCCTGTGTGTTCTGTTCTTTGCTCTACTGTCGGTGCAAGGAAGAAACCAGGAGAAAGGAATTGTCAAGCACGCATGACTTTTTACACTTGACAAGCTACAGTTTATGTTAATGCTGTTGATGTTTGGGTTTGTGGATGTTGTATGAGTGTTGTATGAGTGTTGTATGTGGAAGAGGATGCATCCTTTAGTCATGTTATATTGTTCCTGTAAAAAAGAAAAGCTACAGGTGTACTATTAATACAGCGGGCCCCTCCTAAGTCCTAAACGGCACCCTATTCACTACATAGTGCACTACTTTCGACCAGAGCCCTACTACGGACCCTGGTCAAAACTAGTGCACTATATAGG
This sequence comes from Coregonus suidteri, assembly GCA_036851935.1. Taxonomy (NCBI): domain Eukaryota; kingdom Metazoa; phylum Chordata; class Actinopteri; order Salmoniformes; family Salmonidae; genus Coregonus; species Coregonus suidteri. Next base: position 83,410,716 of record CM072220.1, read on the forward strand.
GAATAAGGTGCCATTTGGGACGCACACTGTGTGTTTGGAAATGGCCGTCATCTTTAATAGGCCGGGCAGAGGAGACACTGTCTGATGTGGAGGATCATGTGACGTCAATAAGCATAATGATGGTGATCTACAGTCAACATCAAAACAGGGTCGTGGGGATTAGCTGTATGTCTTATTCAAATGGACACTGACGATCTGGCTCAGATTTAGGGGTCGACTCGGTACATTACAATATTTTAATTAACTCTATAATTGACTATTAATTTTAACCTACTCTCACTGCAACATGTGCAGGAAGTTGCGTTTACAGATTGAGCACGGTTAAAAAATAGAAAGTGACACACATTTCTTGAGCTTGAGACATCACATCATTTAAATGTAGAACAGGTAACCTGCCACCTCCGTTTATGAAACATGTCAGGTGCATTGTTGTTTTGTCTTCACAAAGGGAAGCTGTGTCCTCCGTCAGGTACTTCTCTTCCTTTCAGTTTACTTTAACTAAAGAAACCACTGAAACTATATTTGATCATGCAAAATCAGACCTAAATAAATAGACAATACATCTCTGTCTCTTCCTATATGATACTAAGCGAGTGACAGCCAGGCATGTTGACATCTCACTCGTGACAATCTGTGCCGTCCCAGATAGTGCATTTTACAGCCATTACCTCCATCATCACACTGCAATAAATATTACTGTAAACAATAACCTCACGTGTTTTCTAAAAAGGGCCCCGACTGTTAAAAAGCAGGCCGGTCAGTCGTTCGTTTTTTATTTCCTGAATAGCAAACAGAAGATTAAAGTGCATTTGGAAAGTATTCAGACCCCTTACTTTTTCCACATTTTGTTACTTACGCCTTATTCAAAAAGGATTAAATAGTTTTTCCCCTTTTTCATCATCTACCACAACCCCCCCATAATGAAAAAGCAAAAAAAAATTTTTTATAAATGTTTGCAAATGTTTATAAAAAAAAACGAAAAATACATTTACAAAAGTATCAGACCCTTTACTCGTACCCCTTTTAAAGCATTTGGCCGTTTTACAGCCTCGAGTCTTTTTTGGGTATGATGCAAAAGCTTGGGCCACCTACTTTTGGGGTTTTCCCCCTTTCTTCTCTGCAGATCTCTAAAGCTCTGTCGGGTTTGGATTGAGGTGTCGCTGCAAGCTATTTAGGTTCTCCAAAATGTTCGTCGATTTTTAAATCCGGGCTTGGGGGGGGCCCACTCAGGGAATTTTCAGAATTTGCCCCGAAGCCACTTTGTTGCTTGGGGTGCTTAGGGCGTTTCCTGTTGGAAGGGTAAAACCTTCGCCCCATCTGAGTTGGGGCCACTGGGGCAGGTTTTTTAAACAAAGGGTCTCTTGTACTTTGCCTGTTCATCTTCCCTTCCTGACTTCTCCCCGTCCCTGCCATGAAAAATCCCCCACATGATGCGCCACCCCATGCTTCACTGTAGGGGGGTGGCAGGTTTTTCCAGATGACGCTTGGCATTCAGGGCCAAAAAGTTCCTCTTGGTTTCATTAGACCCCGAATCTTGTTTTTCAGGTCGAGAGTCCTTTAGGTGCCTTTGGGAAAAACCCAAGCAGGCTGACTTCCTTTTACTGGGAGTGGGTTCCGTCTGGCCCTCTACCATAAAAGGGTTGATTGGGGGAGTGCTGCAAAAGGTTGTCCTTCGGAAGGTTCTCCATTCCACAAGGGAACTTGGGCTTGTCAGAGTGACAAATTTGGGTTTTTGGGCACCTCCCTGACAAGGCCCCCTTCTCCCCCCATTGTCAATTGCTCAGTTTGGCAGGGGCCGCCTAGGAAGAGTTTGGTGGTTCCAAACTTCTTCCCTTTAGAAGATGGGGGCCCTGTTTTTTTTTTGGGGACCCTTTAAAACTGCGACATTTTTTGGGACCCTTTCCCCAGATCTTGCCTCGACACAAACCGTCTCGGAGCTTTACGGGCAATTTTTCCCTTTAACCCCTTGGTTGGTTTTTTTCTCTGCTGCCTGTCAAATACTGTGGGACTTTTTATAGGTTTACTTTGGCCCAGGCTGCTCCTCCCCCTGGTTCGGGGGGTTCGGGGGTCGTCTCCCCGGATACTAGCTGCCACCGATCTTTTATGTGTTTGGGTTTTTTTTTTGGTTTTACCCTGTGTCTTGTTATCCTCGTTAGTGTCCTATTTAGTTCTCGTTTTGGGTTTT
>CM072220.1:83413400-83473400 GCA_036851935.1 Coregonus suidteri
GAGAGAGAGAGAGATGAGAGAGGAGAGAGAGAGAGAGAGAGAGAGAGAGGACAGAGAGAGAGAGACAGAGAGAGAGAGAGAGAGAGAGAGAGAGAGAGAGAGAGAGAGAGAGAGAGAGAGAGAGAGATGAGAGAGAGAGAGAGAGAGAGAGAGAGAGAGAGGGAGAGAGAGAGAGAGAGGGAGAGAACAGAGAGAGAGAGAGAGGACAGAGAGAGAGGACAGAGAGAGAGAGAGAGAGAGAGAGAGGGAGAGAACAGAGAGAGAGAGAGAGAGAGAGAGAGAGAGAGAGAGGGGAGAGAGAGAGGAGAGAACAGAGAGAGAGAGAGGAGAGAGAGAGAGAGAGAGAGAGAGACAGAGAGAGAGAGAGAGAACAGAGAGAACAGAGAGAGAGAGGAAGAGAAGGATTTCATAATCTTCTTGCTTTAAACAACTCAAGTGGTTTCCATATTTTGCCCTTGAGGGATACAGAGAGAAAACATGCCCTGAAATGTAATATCTGTCTCCTGTGGTTTAGTTTATGAGACAAGGGCATGGATGAGATCACCAGAGATCTGAGAATGAAAACAAGAAGAGGGGTTGGGGTGTGTGGTGACGGCTGTTCCACTCCTCCCTCCGTTATAACTGTCTGCGCTGACAGTGTGTGGTGACGGCTGTTCCACTCCTCCCTCCGTTATAACTGCCTGCGCTGACGGTGTGTGGTGACGGCTGTTCCACTCCTCCCTCCGTTATAACTGCCTGCGCTGACGGTGTGTGGTGACGGCTGTTCCACTCCTCCCTCCGTTATAACTGTCTGTGCTGACGGTGTGTGGTGACGGCTGTTCCACTCCTCCCTCCGTTATAACTGCCTGTGCTGACGGTGTGTGGTGACGGCTGTTCCATCCTCCCTCCGTTATAACTGCCTGTGCTGACGGGTGTGTGGTGACGGACGGCTGTTCCACTCCTCCCTCCGTTATACTGCCTGTGTGCTGACGGTTGTGTGTGGTGACGGCTGTTCCACTCCTCCCTCCGTTATAACTGCCTGCGCTGACGGTGTGTGGTGACGGCTGTTCCACTACTCCCTCCATTATAACTGCCTGCGCTGACGGTGTGTGGTGACGGCTGTTTCAACTCCTCCCTCCGTTATAACTGCCTGTGCTGACGGTGTGTGGTGACGGCTGTTACACTCCTCCCTCCGTTATAACTGCCTGCGCTGACGGTGTGTGGTGACGGCTGTTTCCACTCCTCCCTCCGTTATAACTGTCTGCGCTGACGGTGTGTGTGACGGCTGTTCCACTCCTCCCTCCGTCACATATAACTGTCTGTGCTGACGGTGTGTGGTGACGGCTGTTCCACCACTCCTCCCTCCGTTATAACTGCCTGCGCTGACGGTGTGTGTTTCTGAGGCTGTTCCACTCCTCCCTCCGTCTATAACTGCCTGCGCTGACGGTGGTGTGGTGACGGCTGTTCCACTCTCCCTCCGTTATAACTGCCTGCGCTGACGGAGAGTGTGTGGTGACGGCTGTTCCACTCCTCCCTCCGTTATAAACTGCCTGCGCTGACGGTGTGTGGTGACGGCTGTTCCACTCCTCCCTCCATTATAAACTGTCTGTGCTGACGGTGTGTGGTGACGGCTGTTCCACTCCTCCCTCCGTTATAACTGCCTGCGCTGACGGTGTGTGGTGACGGCTGTTCCACTCCTCCCTCCGTTATAACTGTCTGTGCTGACGGTGTGTGGTGACGGCTGTTCCACTCCTCCCTCCGTTATAACTGCCTGCGCTGACAATGTGTGTGGTGACGGCTGTTCCACTCCTCCCTCCGTTATAACTGCCTGTGCTGACGGTGTGTGGTGACGGATGTTCCACTCTTCCCTCCGTTATAACTGCCTGTGCTGACGGTGTGTGGTGACGGCTGTTCCACTCCTCCCTCCGTTATAACTGCCTGCGCTGACGGTGTGTGGTGACGGCTGTTCCACTCCTCCCTCCGTTATAACTGCCTGTGCTGACGGAGTGTGGTGACGGATGTTCCACTCCTCCCTCCGTTATAACTGTCTGTGCTGACAGTGTGTGGTGACGGCTGTTCCACTCCTCCCTCCGTTATAACTGCCTGCGCTGACGGTGTGTGGTGACGGCTGTTCCACTCCTCCCTCCGTTATAACTGCCTGCGCTGACGGTGTGTGGTGAACGGCTGTTCCACTCCTCCCTGTCGTTATAACTGTTGCGCTGACGGTGTGTGGTGACGGCTGTTCCACTCCTCCCTCCGTTATAACTGTCTGCGCTGACGGTGTGTGGTGACGGCTGTTCCACTCCTCCCTCCGTGTCTTATAACTGCCTGCGCTGACGGTGTGTGGTGACGGCTGTTCCACTCCTCCCTCCCGTTAACTGCCTGTGCTGACGGTGTGTGGTGACGGCTGTTCCACTCCTCCCTCCGTTATAACTGTCTGTGCTGACGGTGTGTGGTGACGGCTGTTCTTACCCACTCCTCCCTCCGTTATAACTGCCGGGTGCTGACGGATGTTGTGTGGTGAACACCTGTTCCACTCCTCCCTCCCGTTATAACTGCCTGTGCTGACGGTGTGTGACGAGAGAGACGGCTGTTCCACTCCCCCCCCTCCGTTATAACTGCTGACGGTGTGTGGTGAACGGCGGTTCCACTCCTCCCTCCGTTATAACTGCCTGCGCTGACGGTGTGTGGTGACGGCTGTTCCACTCCTCCCTCCGTTATATAAACTGCCTGTGCTGACGGTGAGAGTGGTGACGGTCCTGTTCCACTCCTCCCTCCCGTATAACCTGTCTGTGCTGACGGTGTGTGGTGACGGCTGTTCCACTCCTCCCTCCGTTATAATCTGCAGGGTAGTGCTGACAGTGTGAGGTGACGGCTGTTCCACTCCTCCCTCCGTTATATTAACTGCCTGTGCTGACGGTGTGCGGTGACGGCTGTTCCACTCCTCCCTCCGTTATTAACTGCCTGTGCTGACGGTGTGCGGTGACGGCTGTTCCACTACCTCCTTCCGTTATAACTGCCTGTGCTGACGGTGTGAGTGGTGACGGCTGTTCCACTGTCCCTCCGTATATAACTGCCTGTGCTGACGGTGTGTGGAGAGTGACGGGCTGTTCCACTCCTCCCTCCGTTATAAACTGCCTGGCTGACGGTGTGTGGTGACTGTTTTTGTTCCACTCCTCCCTCCATTATATCTGCCTGCGCTGACGGTGTGTGGTTGACGGCTGTTCCACTCTCCCTCCGTTATAAACTGCCTGTGTGACGGTGTTGTGGTGAAAGGCTGTTCCACTCCTCCCTCCGTATATAACTGTCTGTGCTGACGAGAGTGTGGTGAACGGCTCTTTCCACTCCTCCCCTCCGTTATAACTGTCAGGGTGCTGACGGTGTGAGGTGACACCTGTTCCACTTCCTCCCTCCGTTATAACTGTCTGTGCTGACGGTGTGTGGTTGACGGCTGTTCCACTCCTCCCTCCAGTTATAACTGTCTGTGCTGACGGTGTGTGGTGACGGCTGTTCCACTCATCCCTCCGTTATAACTGTCTGTGCTGACGGTGTGTGGTGACGGCTGTTCCACTCCTCCCTCCGTTATAACTGTTTGCGCTGACGGTGTGTGGTGAGCAGCTGTTCTACTCCTCCCTCCGGTTCTAACTGCCTGTGCTGACGGTGTGTGGTGACAGCTGTTCCACTCCTCCCTCCGTTGTATCCACTGTCTGTGCTGACGGTGTGTGGTGACGGCTGTTCCACTCCCCCTCCGTTATAACTGCCTGTGCTGACGGTGTGTGGTGACGGCTGTTCCACTCCTCCCCTCCAGTTATAACTGCCTGTGCTGACGGTGTGTGGTGACGGCTGTTCCACTCCTCCCTCCGTTATTAACTGCCTGTGCTGACGGTGTGTGGTGACGGCTGTTCCACTTAACCTCCCTCCGTTATTAACTGTCTGCGCTGACAGTGTGTGGTGAAGGCTGTTCCACTCCTCCCTCCGTTATTATGCCTGTGCTGACGGTGTGTGGTGACGGCTGTTCCACTCCTCCCTCCGTTATAACTGCCTGCGCTGACGGTGTGTGGTGACGGCTGTTCCACTCCTCCCTCCGTTATACAGTGGGGAAAAAAAGTATTTAGTCAGCCACCAATTGTGCAAGTTCTCCCACTTAAAAAGATGAGAGAGGCCTGTAATTTTCATTATAGGTACACGTCAACTATGACAGACAAAATGAGACTTTTTTTTCCAGAAAATCACATTGTAGGATTTTTTATGAATTTATTTGCAAATTATGGTGAAAAATAAGTATTTTTTTGGTCAATAACAAAAGTTTCTCAATACTTTGTTATATACCCTTTGTTGGCAATGACCACAGGTCAAAACGTTTTCTGTAAGTCTTCACAGAGGTTTTCACACACTTTGCTGGTATTTTTGGCCATTCCTCCATGCAGATCTCCTCTAGAGCAGTGATGTTTTGGGGCTGTCGCTGGGCAACACGGACTTTAACCTCCCTCCAAAGATTAATCATGGGGGTGAGATCTGGAGACTAGCTAGGCCTTTCAGGACCTTGAAAATGCTTCTTAAGAAGCCACTCCTTCGTTGCCCGGGCGGTGTGTTTGGGATCATTGTCATGCTGAAAGACCCAGCCACGTTTCATCTTCAATGCCCTTGCTGATGGACGGAGGTTTTCACTCAAAATCTCACGATACATGGCCCATTCATTCTTTCCTTTACACCGGATCAGTCGTCCTGGTCCCTTTGCAGAAAAAACAGCCCCAAAGCATGATGTTTCCACCCCCATGCTTCACAGTAGGTATGGTGTTCTTTGGATGCATATTCAGCATTCTTTGTCCTCCAAACACGACGAGTTGATTTTTTACCAAAAAGTTCTATTTTGGTTTCATCTGACCATATGACATTCTCCCAATCCTCTTCTGGATCATCCAAATGCACTCTAGCAAACTTCAGACGGGCCTGGCTTAAGCAGGGGGACACGTCTGGCACTGCAAGATTTGAGTCCCTGGCGGTGTAGTGTGTTACTGATGATGGTAGGCTTTGTTACTTTGGTCCCAGCTCTCTGCAGGTCATTCACTAGGTCCCCCCGTGTGGTTCTGGGATTTTTGCTCACCGTTCTTGTGATCATTTTATTAACCCCCACGGGGTGAGATCTTGCGTGGAGCCCCAGATCGAGGTAGATTATCAGTGGTCTGTATGTCTTCCATTTCCTAATAATTGCTCCCACAGTTGATTTCTTCAAACCAAGCTGCTTACCTATTGCAGATTCAGTCTTCCCAGCCTGGTGCAGAGTCTACAATTTTGGTTTCTGGTGTCCTTTGACAGCTCTTTGGTCTTGGCCATAGTGGAGTTTGGCAGTGTAGACTGTTTGAGGTTGTGAACAGGTGTCTTTTATACTGATAACAAGTTCAAACAGGTGCCATTAATACAGGTAACGAGTGGAGGACAGAGGAGCCTCTTAAATAAGAAGTTACAGGTCTGTGAGAGCCAGAAATCTTGCTTGTTTGTAGTTGACCAAATACTTATTTTCCATCATAATTTGCAAATCAATTCATAAAAAATCCTACAATGTGATTTTCTAAAAAAAAAATTCTCAATTTGTCTGTCATAGTTGACGATGTACCTATGATGAAAATTACAGGCTTCTGAAATCTTTTTAAGTGGGAGAACTTGCACAATTGGTGGCTGACTAAATACTTTTTTTCCCCACTGTAACTGCCTGCGCTGACGGTGTGTGGTGACGGCTGTTCCACTCCTCCCTGCGTTATAACTGTCTGTGCTGACGGTGTGTGGTGACGGCTGTTCCACTCCTCCCTCCGTTATAACTGTCTGTGCTGACGGTGTGTGGTGACGGCTGTTCCACTCCTCCCTCCGTTATAACTGTCTGTGCTGACGGTGTGTGGTGACGGCTGTTCCACTCCTCCCTCCGTTATAACTGCTGACAGTGTGTGCTTGTGCGCACGTCTGTGTTGTGACGGAGTGGGGGGGGGGTAGAGGCGGGGACAGAGTAATAACCCTCCTAACCTCCTCTCCTTTCCTGACTGACAGGCTGTGTCTAGTGTCACACACACACACACACACACACACACACACACACACACACACACACACACACACACACACACACACACACACACACACACACACACACACACACACACACACACACACACACACACACACACACACACACACACACACACAGGTCCTGCCTGGTGTCACATCAGAATACAGCCCTGCATCATCCCTGGGTCACATAACAACAGTCTGACTGATGGGTGAAGGGGGGGGGGAGAGTAACCCCAAACCCACGCTGTGCTCCCCCCCCCGTGTGACTAGCAGGTTTCTTCAGGTGTCAGAAGCACTGATCTATCAAGTGCCGATCATAACAATAATCCAGGACGGTCATAATTGTGGTAAAGGACACCCGCGTCGTTATCTAATGATATCAATTAACAAAAACACTCTCACAAAGAGAAAAACACCTCATTCAATTAATGAACTACCCTTTGATTGGCTCACCACACCATATCCAATGCATAGGCTCACAGGTATGAACGTCCGCTAAGAAAGAGGAGGGTGTTGTTACATGAGGGAGGTAACAAAGAAGGAACGAGAGAGAGAGAGAGAGAGAGAGAGAGAGAGAGAGAGAGAGAGAGAGAGAGAGAGAGAGACGAGAGAGAGAGAGAGAGAGAGAGAGAGAGAGAGAGAGATAGAGGAGAGAGAGAGAGAGAGAGAACACCTTTCTTACCTTAAGAGAGTATAGAGAGAGAGAGAGAGAGAGAGAGAGAGAGAGGAGAGAGAGAGAGAGAGAGAGAGAGGAGGATTAATCAGAGGACGAGAGAGAGAGAGGAGAGAGAGAGAGAGAGAGAGAGAGACCTTTCTTAGACCATGAGAGGAGATAGATCAGAGGGTAGAGAGAGAGAGAGAGAACACCTTTCTTACCTTAACCAGTCTCCAGTCTATTAAGAGAGAGGGTAGAGAGAGAGAGAGAGAGAACACCTTTCTTACCTTAACCATGTCTCCAGTATATTAATCAGCAGGGTAGAGAGAGAGAGAGAGAACACCTTTCTTACCTTAACCATGTCTCCAGTATATTAATCAGCAGGGTAGAGAGAGAGAGAGAGAACACCTTTCTTACCTTAACCATGTCTCCAGTATATTAATCAGCAGGGTAGAGGTAGAGAGAGAGAGAGAGACCTTTCTTACCTTAACCATTCCAGTATATTAAATCTCAGTAGAGAGAAAAAGAACACCTTTCTTACCTTAACCATGTCTCCAGTATATTAATCAGCAGGGGTAGAGAGAGAGAGAGACACCTTTCTTAAACCCTTCCAGTTGAGAGAGAGAGAGAGAGAACAAATAACAAATCTCCAGTCTTAATCAGCAGGCCCTAGAGAGAGAGAGAGAAAACTTTCTTAACTTAACCTGTCTCCAGTATAACATCAGTAGAGAGAGAGAGAGAGAAACCTTCTTACCTTAACCAGCTGTGAACAGATCTAGAGAGACAAGAGAGAGAACACCTTTCTTACCTTAACCATGTCTCCAGTATATTAATCAGCAGGGTAGAGAGAGAGAGAAACACCTTTCTGACCTTACCATTGTCTCCAGTATATTAATCAGCAGGGTAGAGAGGAGAGAGAAAATACCTTAATCAGTATATTAATAGGGTAGAGAGAGAGAGAGAGAACACCTTTACCTTAACCATGTCTCTGAGGTCTTAATCAGTCCGGTCAGAGAAGAGAGAGAATTCTTACTTAACCATGTCTCCAGGACATTAATCAGCAGGGTAGAGAAGAGAGAGAACACCTTTCTTACCTTAAGAAGAACAAATTAACAGCAGGGTAGAGAGAGTAGAGAGAACACCTTTCTTACCTTAAACACCAATATAATCAGCAGAACACCTTTCTTGCAGTCTCCAGATCAGAGGAGAGAGAGAGAACACCTTTCTTACCTTAACCATGTCTCCGCTATATTAATCAGCAGGGTAGAGAGAGAGAGAGAACACCTTTCTAAAGAAACCACTTAAAAGGAAGCGATTCCCAAACCTTCCATAACAAAGCCATCACCTACAGAGAGATGAACAGGGTTGAGAGAGAGAGAACACCTTTCTTACCTTAACCATGTCTCCAGTATATTAATCAGCAGGGTAGAGAGAAAGAGAACACCCTTACTTAACCAGTCTCCAGAGCAGGGTAGAGAGAGAGAGAGAACACCTTTCTTACCTAACCATGACTCCAACCATAATCATGAGGGAAAGAGAGAGAGAGAAGAATTACTTGTATATTAATCACAGGGTTGGAGAAGAAGAAACTTACCTTAACCATGTCTCCAGTATATTAATCACAGAGAGAGAGAGAGAGAGAACACCTTTTCTTACCTTAACCATGGCCCTATATTAACAGAGTAGAGAGAGAGAGAGAACACCTTTCTTACTTAACCTGTGACTAATCCCAGAACTTAGAGGAAAGCTTTTTACCTTATGTCTACTTATATTAATCTCAGTAGAGAGAGAGAGAGCATAGCCATGCTATTAGAGAGAAAGGAAACCCTTTCTTACCTTAACCAGACCTCCAGTATATTAATCAGCAGGGTAGAGAGAGAGAGAGCTTTGTGCACTTAACCTGTCTCCAGTAAAATCAGCAGGGTAGAGAGAAAGAGAGCTGAACACCTTTCTTACCTAACCATGTCTCCTATATTAAATGTAGAGAGAGAGAGAGAGAACACACCTTATGTTCCCTCAGATTACAGAGAACATCCACAAAGATATTAATCAGAGAGAGAGAGAGAGACCCTTTCTTACCTTAACCAGTCTTCAGAGAGGATACCTAAACCCAATTTTGATAAACTACCTTCATGTCTTATCTTACTAGAGAGAGAGAGAGAAAAACCTTAACCATGTCTCCAGTCACATTAATTTCTGACCTTGTCTCCACAATTAAAGAGGGTAGAGAGAGAGAGAGAACACCTTTCTTACACCATCTGTAAATTAACCATGTCTAACCAGTTTATTTATTTTAATCATTTGTAGAGAGAGAGATTTGCACTTTCTTACTTAACCTGTATATATACAGGGTAATAGAGACATTTGAAATGTCTTTATTCTTTTGAATCAGCTAGAGAGAGAGAGAGAGAACATGTCTTACTGTAATGTCTCCAGTATATTAATCAGCAGGGTACACCTTTCACCTTTTTGTATTTACTATCTACTTCACTCCTATTGGCAGATGTTAACACACTTTCTTACCTTAACCATGTCTCCAGTATATTAAAAGCAGGGTTAGAGAGAGAGATTGAACACCTTTCTTACCTTAACCATGTCTCCAGTATATTAATCAGCAATTAGAGAGAGAGAGAGAAACCTTTCTTACCTTAACCATGTCTCCAGTATATTAATCAGCAGGGTAGAGAGAGAGAGAGAGAACACCTTTCTTACCTTAACCATGTCTCCAGTATATTAATCAGCAGGGTAGAGAGAGAGAGAGAGAACACCTTTCTTACCTTAACCATGTCTCCAGTATATTAATCAGCAGGGTAGAGAGAGAGAGAGAGAACACCTTTCTTACCTTAACCATGTCTCCAGTATATTAATCAGCAGGGTAGAGAGAGAGAGAGAGAACACCTTTCTTACCTTAACCATGTCTCCAGTATATTAATCATCAGGGTAGAGAGAGAGAGAGAGAACACCTTTCTTACCTTAACCATGTCTCCAGTATATTAATCAGCAGGGTAGAGAGAGAGAGAGAGAGAACACCTTTCTTACCTTAACCATGTCTCCAGTATATATAATCATCAGCAGGGTAGAGAGAGAGAGAGAGAACACCTTTCTTACCTTAACCATGTCTCCAGTATATTAATCAGCAGGGTAGAGAGAGAGAGAGAACACCTTTCTTACCTTAACCATGTCTCCAGTATATTAATCAGCAGGGTAGAGAGAGAGAGAGAGAGAGAACACCTTTCTTACCTTAACCATGTCTCCAGTATATTAATCAGCAGGGTAGAGAGAGAGAGAGAACACCTTTCTTAACCTTACCTTAACCATGTCTCCAGTATATTAATCAGCAGGGTAGAGAGAGAGAGAGAGAGAACACCTTTCTTACCTTAACCATGTCTCCAGTATATTAATCAGCAGGGTAGAGAGAGAGAGAGAGAGAACACCTTTCTTACCTTAACCATGTCTCCAGTATATTAATCAGCAGGGTAGAGAGAGAGAGAGAGAACACCTTTCTTACCTTAACCATGTCTCCAGTATATTAATCAGCAGGGTAGAGAGAGAGAGAGAGAACACCTTTCTTACCTTAACCATGTCTCCAGTATATTAATCAGCAGGGTAGAGAGAGAGAGAGAGAACACCTTTCTTACCTTAACCATGTCTCCAGTATATTAATCAGCAGGGTAGAGAGAGAGAGAGAGAGAACACCTTTCTTACCTTAACCATGTCTCCAGTATATTAATCAGCAGGGTAGAGAGAGAGAGAGAGAACACCTTTCTTACCTTAACCATGTCTCCAGTATATTAATCAGCAGGGTAGAGAGAGAGAGAGAACACCTTTCTTACCTTAACCATGTCTCCAGTATATTAATCAGCAGGGTAGAGAGAGAGAGAGAGAACACCTTTCTTACCTTAACCATGTCTCCAGTATATTAATCAGCAGGGTAGAGAGAGAGAGAGAACACCTTTCTTACCTTAACCATGTCTCCAGTATATTAATCAGCAGGGTAGAGAGAGAGAGAGAACACCTTTCTTACCTTAACCATGTCTCCAGTATATTAATCAGCAGGGTAGAGAGAGAGAGAGAGAACACCTTTCTTACCTTAACCATGTCTCCAGTATATTAATCAGCAGGGTAGAGAGAGAGAGAGAACACCTTTCTTACCTTAACCATGTCTCCAGTATATTAATCAGCAGGGTAGAGAGAGAGAGAGAGAACACCTTTCTTACCTTAACCATGTCTCCAGTATATTAATCAGCAGGGTAGAGAGAGAGAGAGAGAACACCTTTCTTACCTTAACCATGTCTCCAGTATATTAATCAGCAGGGTAGAGAGAGAGAGAGAACACCTTTCTTACCTTAACCATACAGCAGGGTAGACCAGAGAGTCTCCACACCTTTCTTAGATTAACCATGTCTCCAGTATATTAATCAGCAGGGGTAGAGAGAGAGAGAGAACACCTTTCTTACCTTAACCATGTCTCCAGTATATTAATCAGCAGGGTAGAGAGAGAGAGAGAGAACACCTTTCTTACCTTAACCATGTCTCCTTCTTAATCAGCAGGGTAGAGAGAGAGAGAGAGAGAACACCTTTCTTACCTTAACCATGTCTCCAGTATATTAATCAGCAGGGTAGAGAGAGAGAGAGAGAACACCTTTCTTACCTTAACCATGTCTCCAGTATATTAATCAGCAGGGTAGAGAGAGAGAGAGAGAGAACACCTTTCTTACCTTAACCATGTCTCCAGTATATTAATCAGCAGGGTAGAGAGAGAGAGAGAGAACACCTTTCTTACCTTAACCATGTCTCCAGTATATTAATCAGCAGGGTAGAGAGAGAGAGAGAACACCTTTCTTACCTTAACCATGTCTCCAGTATATTAATCAGCAGGGTAGAGAGAGAGAGAGAGAACACCTTTCTTACCTTAACCATGTCTCCAGTATATTAATCAGCAGGGTAGAGAGAGAGAGAGAGAACACCTTTCTTACCTTAACCATGTCTCCAGTATATTAATCAGCAGGGTAGAGAGAGAGAGAGAGAACACCTTTCTTACCTTAACCATGTCTCCAGTATATTAATCAGCAGGGTAGAGAGAGAGAGAGAACACCTTTCTTACCTTAACCATGTCTCCAGTATATTAATCAGCAGGGTAGAGGGAGATTCATTATATTTCCTTCTTAAATCAGCAGAGTAGACGGAGAGAGCCATACATAACGTTCATCCCAAATAGCACCCTGTGCCTATGGGCCTCGGTCAAAGACACAACACAGGGAACAGGGTGCTATTTGGGCCTCAGTCATACATGGTGTTCATCCTCCTGGTGCCTAATTATCCTCCTGTATCCCTCCATACAAGCATCCTCCTGGTGTGTATCCCTCCATAAGGCAGGCTGTGTGACCTTCTACTAATGGAGCTGGAGGCATCATCCTCTCTCTCTCTCTCTCTCTCTCAGACCTGCTGGTCAACTCTAGCTTAATATGATGAAATACATTACATGACCAGAAGTATGTGGACACCTGTTCATTTCATTGGCAAAGAGGGACTTTGCAATTAATTGCAATTCATCTGATCACTCTTCATGACATTCTGGAGTATATGCAAATTGCCATCATCAAAACTGAGGCAGCAGACTTCGTGAAAATTAGAATTTGTGTCATTCTCAAAACGTTTGACCACGACTGTACACTACATGACCAAAAGTATGTGGACGCCTGCTCGTCGAACATCTCATTCCAAAATCATGGGCATTAACATGGAGTTGGTCCCCCCCTTTGCTGCTATAACAGCCTCCACTCTTCTGGGAAGGCTTTCCACTAGATGTTGGAACATTGCTGCGGGGACTTGCTTCCATTCAGCCACAAGAGCATTAGTGAGGTCGGGCGCTGATGTTGGGCAATTAGGCCTGGCTCGCAGTCGGCGTTCCAATTCATCCCAAAGGTGTTTGATGGGGTTGAGGTCAGGGCTCTGTGCAGGCCAGTCAAGTTCTTCCACAACGAGCTCGACAAACCATTTCTGTATGGACATCGCTTTGTGCACGGGGGCATTGTCATGCTGAAACAGGAAAGGGCCTTCCCCAAACTGTTGCCACAAAGTTGGAAAAAGATAATCGTCTAGAATGTCATTGTATGCTGTAGCGTTAAGATTTCCCTTCACTAGAATTAAGGGGCCTAGCCCGAACCATGAAAAACTGCCCCAAACCATTATTCCTCCTCCACCAAACTTTGCAGTTGGCACTGTGCATTCGGGCAGGTAGCATTCTCCTGGCATCTGCCAAACCCAGATTTGTCCGTTGGACTACCATATGGTGAAGTGTGATTAATCACTCCAGAGAACGTGTTTCCACTGCTCCAGAGTCCAATGACGGTGAGCTTTACACCACTCCAGCCGACGCTTGGCATTGCGCATGGTGATCTTAGGCTTGTTTGCAGCTGCTCGGCCATGGAAACCCATTTCATGAAGCTCCCGACGAACAGTTATTGTGCTGACGTTGCTTCCAGAGGCAGTTTGGAACTCGGTAGTGAGTGTTGCAACCGAGGACAGAGTGCTTCAGCACTTGGCGGTCCTGTTCTGTGAGCTTGTGTGGCCTACCACTTCGCGGCTGAGCCGTTATTGCTCATAGACATTTCCACTTCACAATAACAGCACTTACAGTTGACCGGGGCAGCTCTAGCAGGGCAGAAATTTGACAAACTGACTTGTTGGAAAGGTGGCATCCTATGACGGTGCCACGTTGAAAGTCACTGAGCTCTTCAGTAAGGCCATTCTACTGACAATGTTTGTCTATGGAGATTGCATGGCTGTGTGCTCAATTTTATACACCTGTCAGCAACGGGTGTGGCTGAAATAGCTGAATCCACTAATTTGAATGGGGATCCACATACTTTTGTATATATATATATAGTGTATATGATGATATTATTATATATGATGAAATGATATGAGAACGGGTCTAACCAGGAATGGCCAATCTAGAAGAGATACTGATGGAGATAGATATGGAGGTTCTCTGTAAATAAAAATACTGTTATTCTATTCTATGCTATTCTATTCTATTCTGTTCTATTCTATTCTATGCTATTCTGTTCTATTCTATTCTATGCTATTCTGTTCTATTCTATTCTGTTCTATGCTATTCTGTTCTATGCTATTATGTTCTATTCTATGCTGTTCTATTCTGTTCTATTCTATTCTGTTCTATTCTATTCTATTCTGTTCTATTCTATTCTGTTCTATTCTTTTCTGTTCTGTTCTATTCTATGCTATTCTGTTCTATGCTATTCTGTTCTATTCTATTCTGTTCTATTCTATTCTATTCTGTTCTATTCTATTCTGTTCTATTCTGTTCTATTCTGTTCTATGCTATTCTGTTCTATTCTATTCTGTTCTATTCTATTCTATTATGTTCTATTCTATTCTGTTCTATTCTGTTCTATGCTATTCTGTTCTATGCTATTCTGTTCTATTCTATTCTATTCTATTCTGTTCTATTCTATTCTGTTCTATGCTATTCTGTTCTGTTCTATTCTATTCTGTTCTATTCAATTATGTTCTATTCTATTCTGTTCTATTCTGTTCTATTCTATTCTATTCTATTCTGTTCTGTTCTATGCTGTTCTATTCTATTCAATTCTGTTCTATTCTGTTCTATTCTATTCTGTTCTATTCTATTCTGTTCTATTCTATTCTATTCTATTCTATTCTATTCTATTCTGTGCTATTATTCTATTCTATTCTATTCTATTCTATTCTATTCTATTCTATTCCATTCTAATCTATTCTGTTCTATTCTATTATGTTCTATTCTATTCTATTCTGTTCTATTCTATTCTATTCTGTTCTATTCTATTCTGTTCTATTCTATTCTGTTCTATTCTATTCTATTCTATTCTGTGTTATTCTGTTCTATTCTGTTCTATTCTATTCTGTTCTATTCATTCTATTCTATTCTGTTCTGTTCTATTCTATTCTATTCTGTTCTATTCTGTTATATTCTATTCTATTCTATTCTATTCTATTCTGTTCTATTCTGTGCTATTCTGTTCTGTTCTATTCTATTCTGTTCTGTTCTATTCTGTTCTATTCTATTCTGTTCTATTCTGTGCTATTCTGTTCTATTCTGTTCTATTCTATGCTATTATATTCTGTTCTATTCTATTCTGTTCTATTCTATTATTATTCTGTTCTGTTCTATTCTGTTCTATTCTATTCAATTCTATTCTGTTCTGTTCTGTTCTATTCTATTATATTCTGTTATATTCTGTTATATTCTATTATATTCTATTCTATTCTATTCTATTCTGTTCTGTTCTATTCTGTTCTATTCTATGCTATTCTATTCTGTTCTATTCTGTTCTATTCTATTCTATTCTGTTCTATTCTATTCTATTCTATTCTATTCTATTCTATTCTGTTCTATTCTGTTCTATTCTGTGCTATTCTGTTCTGTTCTATTCTGTTCTATTCTGTGCTATTCTGTTCTGTTCTATTCTATTCTGTTCTGTTCTATTCTGTTCTATTCTATTCTGTTCTATTCTGTGCTATTCTGTTCTATTCTGTTTCTATTCTATTCTATTATATTCTGTTCTATTCTATTCTGTTCTATTCTATTCTATTCTATTCTATTCTATTCTATTATATTCTGTTCTATTCTATTCTGTTCTATTCTGTTCTATTCTGTTCTGTTCTATTCTATTCTGTTCTATTCTATTCTGTTCTATTCTATTCTGTTCTGTTCTATTCTATTCTGTTCTATTCTGTTCTGTTCTGTTCTATTCTATTCTGTTCTATTCTATTCTATTCTGTATTCTATTCTGTTCTATTCTATTCTCTATTCTATTCTATTCTATTCTATTCTATTCTATTCTGTTCTATTCTATTCTGTTCTATTCTATTCTGTTCTATTCTATTCTATTCTGTTCTATTCTATTCTATTCTGTTCTATTCTATTCTATTCTGTTCTGTTCTATTCTGTTCTATTCTATTCTATTCTATTCTATTCTATTCTGTTGTATTCTATTCTATTCTATTCTATTCTGTTCTATGCTATTCTGTTCTATTCTATTCTGTTCTATTCTATTCTATTCTGTTCTGTTCTATTCTATTCTATTCTGTTCTATTCTATTCTATTCTATTCTGTTCTATTCTATTCTATTCTATTCTATTCTGTTCTATTCTATTCTGTTCTGTTCTATTCTGTTCTATTCTATTCTGTTCTATTCTATTCTATTCTATTCTGTTCTATTCTATTCTGTTCTATTCTATTCTGTTCTATTCTATTCTATTTCTATTCTATTCTGTTCTATTCTATTCTGTTCTATTCTATTCTGTTCTATTCTATTCTATTCTATTCTATTCTATTCTATTCTGTTCTATTCTATTCTATTCTGTTCTATTCTATTCTGTTGTTCTATTCTATATTCTATTCTGTTCTTCTTCTATTCTGTTCTATTCTATTCTATTCTCTGTTTCTATTCTGTTCTATGCTATTCTATTCTATTCTATTCTATTCTGTTCTATTCTATTCTATTCTGTTATATTCTATTCTATTCTGTTCTATTCTATTCTATTCTATTCTATTCTATTCTATTCTGTTCTATTCTGTTCTGTTCTATTCTATTCTATTCTGTTCTATTCTATTATTCTATTCTATTCTATTCTGTTCTATTCTATTCTATTCTATTCTATTCTATTCTATTCTATTCTGTTCTATTCTGTTCTGTTCTATTCTATTCTGTTCTGTTCTATTCTATTCTGTTCTATTCTATTCTATTCTGTTCTATTCTATTCTGTTCTATTCTATTCTGTTCTATTCTATTCTATTCTATTCTGTTCTATTCTATTCTGTTCTATTCTATTCTGTTTGTTCTGTTCTATTCTATTCTATTCTGTTCTATTCTATTCTATTCTGTTCTATTCTATTCTGTTCTATTCTGTTCTATTCTATTCTGTTCTATTCTATTCTATTCTGTTCTATTCTATTCTGTTCTATTCTATTCTGTTCTATTCTTCTATTCTATTCTATTCTATTCTGTTCTGTTCTATTCTATTCTATTCTATTCTATTCTATTCTATTCTATTCTATTCTATTCTATTCTGTCTGTTCTATTCTATTCTATTCTGTTCTGTTCTATTCTATTCTGTTCTATTCTGCTATTCTGTTCTATTCTATTCTATTCTGTTCTATTCTATTCTATTCTATTCTATTCTATTCTATTCTATTCTATTCTATTCTATTCTGTTCTATTCTATTCTGTTCTATTCTGTTCTATGCTATTCTGTTCTATTCTATTCTATTCTGTTCTATTCTATTCTGTTCTATTCTATTCTGTTCTATTCTATTCTATTCTATTCTATTCTATTCTATTCTATTCTATTCTGTTATTCTATTCTATTCTATTCTATTCTGTTCTATTCTATTCTATTCTATTCTGTTCTATTCTATTCTATTCTATTCTATTCTATTCTGTTCTATTCTATTCTGTTCTGTTCTATTCTATTCTATTCTATTCTATTCTATTCTGTTCTATTCTGTTATTCTATTCTGTTCTATTCTATTCTGTTCTATTCTATTCTATTCTGTTCTATTCTATTCTATTCTGTTCTATTCTATTCTGTTCTATTCTATTCTGTATTCTATTCTGTTCTATTCTATTCTGTTCTATTCTATTCTATTCTATTCTATTCTATTCTGTTCTATTCTATTCTATTCTATTCTGTTCTGTTCTATTCTATTCTATTCTATTCAATCAAATAAAACAGCTGTTTAGAGCCATGTAGAAACTATACAGTACAGTGATCCTAAGAGGACTATTTCCACTCTAGGTTTATCTCAGTGGTGCCCTGGGACATCTTATCTGGGGGCCCTCTTAAAGTCACTGGTCCTTTGATCACTAGATACTCTAGGTTTATCTCAGTGGTGCCCTGGGACATCTTATCTGGGGCCCTCTTAAAGTCACTGGTCCTTAGATCACTAGATACTCTAGGTTTATCTCAGTGGTGCCCTGGGACATCTTATCTGGGGCCCTCTTAAAGTCACTGGTCCTTAGATCACTAGATACTCTAGGTTTATCTCAGTGGTGCCCTGGGACATCTTATCTGGGGGCCCTCTTAAAGTCACTGGTCCTTAGATCACTAGATACTCTAGGTTTATCTCAGTGGTGCCCTGGGACATCTATCTGGGGCCCTTAAAGTCACTGGTCCTTAGATCACTAGATACTCTAGGTTTATCTCAGTGGTGCCCTGGGACATCTTATCTGGGGGCCCTCTTAAAGTCACTGGTCCTTAGATCACTAGATATGTTCTCAGAGGACCACTGTGTGACTGTCTTGGCGTCCCTGTTTAGTTTCCTCCAGAAGATAGGCTGCACTACTGCTGTCTCCACTGGTGATAAAGTCATAAGATTGAAGACGTCGTCAAGCCCATGTTCAGATGTGCATTTTTCTACGTTTTCCACTAGATGTCGCTCTTGTACAATTATCTGCAGGGGCTCTATCTATTGAGAACCACTGTTGACTTGGAGGGGCTGCAATCACTTAGTTTTATACAGGCAGCCCAATTCTAACCTTTTGCCCAATTATTGGCAAAAGATCTGATCTGATTTGGTCAAAATAAGAATTAGTGGGAAAATATGAGAATTGGGCTTCCTGTGTAAACGCGGCCTTATCCGCAATCCTGGTCTCCACAAGATGTCGGTCTCTCCATGTCTTGAGCAGTCGTGGAAAAAATACTCAATTGTCATACTTGAGTAAAAGTAAAGACGCCTTAATAGAAAATGACTCAAGTGAAAGTGGTAGTCACGCAGTAAAAAACTACTGGAGTATAAAAGTCTACAAGTATTTGGTTTTAAATATACTTAAGTATCAAAAGTAAAAGCATAAACAATGTCACATTCTTTATATTAAGCAAAACCAGAAGGCGCCATTTTATTTTATTTTAAGGATATCCAGGGGCACGCTCCAACACTCCAACACTCCTTTACAAAGGAAGCATGTGTGTTTAATGAGTCCGTCAGATCAGAGGCAGTAGGGATGACCAGGGGATGTTCTCTTGAGAAGTGTGTGAATTGGCCCATTTTTCCAGTCCTGCTAAGAATTCAAAAAATGTTAGTACTTTTTGGGTGTCAAGGAAAATGTATGGAGTAAAAAGTACATTATTTTCTTTAGGAATGTAGTGAAGTAAAATTAAAAAACGACTTAAGTATTTTTACTTACGTACTTTACACCACTGGTCTTGAGTGGCTTCGTAGCTTTACTTCTATTAAAAAGAGAAGTCTTCCATACTGACTGAGAGAGGTCACAAACTCTGTCCATGAAGAGTTAACTTTTCAGCAATATTCTGCTGCCTGCGCTGTCCGTCTCCTCCTCCCTCCTCCTCCTCCTCCTCTCTCCTCCCACACAACCACCAGCCATATAAAACAAACCGTTACATTTCAACTGTTGTTATTTTTCGTTTCCTGGATTCTACCCAGGCGCGCAGGAGAGAGATGGCGCAAAGTGAGAACCAACAGTCGTCCTTTTCTGATATAATAGAATTAAACGTCGGCGGCCAGGTGTATGTAACTCGACATGCAACTCTAGTCTCCGTCCCAAACTCTCTCCTGTGGACTATGTTCAGACAGAGGAGCCCCGCAGAACTACCGAAAGACAGCAAAGGACGCTACTTCTTTGACCGGGACGGATTTCTGTTCAGGTATATTCTGGATTACCTGCGGGAAAGGGACATCGTTCTACCGGACTTCTTTAAGGAGAGGGGTCGGTTACAGAAAGAGGCCGAGTTCTTCCAGCTGCACGAGCTCTCACAGCGCCTGGTACCGGCGGTGAGTAAAGACAACTCTCTCGGTGACGAGGTGGGCGCCCATGTGGACCCGGAGGAGGCTGCGCTCGCGTGCGCTCTGGGTGGTACCGGCATCACCACGAGCGCCGTGAGCAGCCCGAGCCTTCGCTCCCCGTTCCAGAAATATGGCTTTATTACCATTGGGTACCGGGGCTCCTACACCATAGGGAGGGATATTCAAACGGACGCCAAGTTCAGGCGAGTGGCCAGAATAACGGTTTGCGGAAAGACATCCCTGGCCAAGGAAGTTTTTGGAGAGACTCTGAACGAGAGCAGAGACCCGGACAAACCACCGGAGAGGTACACCTCCCGGTACTATCTGAAGTATAACTTCCTCGAGCAGGCGTTTGACAGGCTCGCGGAGGTCGGGTTCCACATGGTGGCTTGCAGCTCCACGGGCACGTGCGCGTACGCGAGCAGCGACCCGAACGAGGACAAAATCTGGACCAGCTACACCGAGTACGTGTTCTCCCGGAACTGACCGACCGTTACCGGGCCGTTAGGTAGCCAACCCTGAGGGACTGGGACATTGACGTCGTGTGATGCTCACCTGTACGGTAGAGAGAGACTACCTGCAGAAATGGACAGCTGCGAAAATAAAAAAAAAAATGTTTTTAATATTCCTCTATCTTCTTTATATCTCCTCTATAATTTTGGTAAAGGTTAAAGGTTACTGATGATTATTCTGAAAGTATGGACATATTGGTTGTTGATTTGCATTGCTCTTGCCTAGTCCAATATAGTCTAATGGAGATATATTTCATGTTGCAGACCAGTGTTACCAGTTATATGACTGTTATGATAGTTTTGAGAAAGCTGCATGCAGTCTGGTTTTCATTGCATTGATAATATGTTTATTCAGCCTTTTGGTGTGTCCCAGTTTTCACTGTTTTTGTACCAAACATACACACACAAACATTTATACACACACACACACACACACACACACACACACACACACATATTCACAGAACAAGCACAAGGCAAGGTGTGTGAGGGTTTTAAAGCAGTGTCTTAAAACAGTGTTATTCTGCGGTCATAATGTGGCCCCCTGCTCTGAGCTTGGAGACATGCTGTTGAACCTAACTCCCTCCTGGCTTCGTCTTGGTTTCACAGGCCTATACTGGATAAGTTGCATTATTTGTGTTTCAACATCTAAAGCTGTATTTTCAATTTAGCTCCAAAGTTTTAAAATATATCAAATCAAAGTAATAGTTTGTATTATGTGTGCCTGAATTTTTTTTTTTATCATGTCTTGAACAGACCCAAACATCTGGGCTGTAGATTGCGATGACATCATTCTAGGATTTAATCGTGCAGCAGAGAGATATTTTTCAGTACGGGGGAAAAAAGGAGCCATTTTCCCAACGCTGAGGTCACTGTGAAAAGTTATACATTGTTTCACACCCTTGTTATTCTCTTGTGGACAGATTGACCAAATTACAAGAGATTTTAGTTCTGGGTTTACCAGAGAATACACCCTTGTAAAGTTTTATTTTATGTTGGTGTATTGAAAGAGGATGGAATCCACTCTGATACAAATGTGTTCTAAACTGAGAAAAGGGACTTCCTCTCACAGAGCTCAACAGCAACAACAGTGACACGGTCTGGAGTTTAATGTCCGTCTCTGATAAAGTGCCTGGTGTCATAAACACACACACACACACACAGCAGATTATTTTCTGTGTGGTCTATGGAAATAGATGTAGGGACACCACAGAAGGAAAGAGGAACAAGACTTTAACCCAGATGACAGATTATGGTCAATGCTTCTCTATAGCTCTATGGTTTATTTACATGTGGGTTGATACAGGCAGCATTTAGACGTATTGCTACAAGTTTCCTCCCACGCTTTTTTCAAATTACATGTTTGCACACAAACACACACATTTGTTTAACTATCCTTGTGGGGACTAAACTATTCCCTTAACCTAACCCTAACCCTAAACCTAACCCTTAACCTAACCCTAAACCTTTAACCTAACCCTAAACCTAACCCTAACCCTAAACCTAACCTAAACCTAACCCTAAACCTAACCCTAAACCTAACCCTTAACCTAACCCTAAACCTAACCATAAACCTAACCCTAACCCTAACTCTAACCTTAACCTCAAATCTAACCCTAATTCTAACCATAGTTGTAACCCTAAACCATAAGCCTAAAATTGCCTTTTTCCTTGTGGGGACCGGCAAAATATCCCCACTTGTCCGAATTGTCCTTATTTGACTGTCCTTTGAAGGACTTCTGGTCCAGGATAGTAAAACCAAAAACACACAAACGTTGCAGAGCTGCTTTGACTCCATTTCCCCGTCTAGAGTCAGCTGATGTGTCCCCGTCAACCATCTGCACAGGAAACAGGAAACGGTCTTTTCTTTCTTCCTCTTTGGTGTCTGGTGACCCAGGAAGACCCGTTGTCAGCTTTCTCTCCCTGGTGGATAAAAGGAAAGGGACAGGCTGCATCCCAAATTACACCCTATTACCTAGGTAGTGCACTAACGTTGACTAGGGCCCACAGGGTAGTGCACTAACGTTGACTAGGGCCCACAGGGCAGTGCACTAACGTTGACTAGGGCCCACAGGGTAGTGCACTAACGTTGACTAGGGCCCACAGGGTAGTGCACTACATAGGGACGTAGACAATGGGACTGGGCTAGGGCCTCTCTCACCACAACAAACACTCAGTGTGCGTCCCAAGTGGCCCCTGGTTAGAAGTAGTGCACTACAGAGGGAATAGTGTGCCATTTCAGTCCAGCTGAACACATATCTCCAAGCTCTAACGTACTAAAAAAGAAAATATTTAATTCCAGCCTCAAATACACACAGCCTCCAAGCTCTAACGTACTACAGGGGGCCTGTTGTCAGATTCCAGCCTCAAACACACACAGAAATTATATATATATATATATACTCAAATACACACACATACAGGGGGCCTGTTGTAGACATATATTATATCAAAATATATATATATATATATATATATATATATACACACACACACACACATACAGTGAGGGAAAAAAGTATTTGATCCCCTGCTGATTTTGTACATTTGCCCACTGACAAAGACATGATCAGTCTATAATTTTAAATGGTAGGTTTATTTGAACAGTGAGAGACAGAATAACAACCAAAAAAAATCGAGAAAAACGCATGTCAAAAATGTTATAAATTGATTTGCATTTTTAATGAGGGAAATAAGTATTTGACCCAAACCAAAATATTGTTTTATTGCATCCTCAAAATTCACCCTGGTAGAATTAGGATAAAAACTGGTTCCTGCTGGTTTGATGCCTGAATGCTGGTTTCTCTTGTTTCATCCCAAATGGCTCTCTGTTCTTTATTGGCCTCTCCTTTCACTCTGGTGGTCAGAATGCAAACAGACACGCTTTAGTCTGTCCATCTGGTGGTCAGAATGCAAACAGACACCCTTTAGTCTGTCCATCTGGTGGTCAGAATGCAAACAGACACCCTTTAGTCTGTCCATCTGGTGGTCAGAATGCAAACAGACACCCTTTAGTCTGTCCATCTGGTGGTCAGAATGCAAACAGACACGCTTTAGTCTGTCCATCTGGTGGTCAGAATGCAAACAGACACGCTTTAGTCTGTCCATCTGGTGGTCAGAATGCAAACAGACACGCTTTAGTCTGTCCATCTGGTGGTCAGAATGCAAACAGACACGCTTTAGTCTGTCCATCTGCTGGTCAGAATGCAAACAGACACGCTTTAGTCTGTCCATCTGCTGGTCAGAATGCAAACAGACACGCTTTAGTCTGTCCATCTGGTCAGAATGCAAACAGACACGCTTTAGTCTGTCCATCTGGTGGTCAGAATGCAAACAGACACCCTTTAGTCTGTCCATCTGGTGGTCAGAATGCAAACAGACACCCTTTAGTCTGTCCATCTGGTGGTCAGAATGCAATGCAAACAGACACCCTTTAGTCTGTCCATCTGGTGGTCAGAATGCAAACAGACCTTTAGTCTGTCCATCTGGTGGTCAGAATGCAAACAGACACCCTTTAGTCTGTCCATCTGGTGGTCAGAATGCAAACAGACACCCTTTAGTCTGTCCATCTGGTGGTCAGAATGCAAACAGACACGCTTTAGTCTGTCCATCTGCTGGTCAGAATGCAAACAGACACCCTTTAGTCTGTCCATCTGGTGGTCAGAATGCAAACAGACACACCTTTAGTCTGTCCATCTGGTGGTCAGAATGCAAACAGACACCCTTTAGTCTGTCCATCTGGTGGTCAGAATGGAACCAAACAGACACACCTTTAGTCTGTCCATCTGGTGGTCAGAATGCAAACAGACACCCTTTAGTCTGTCCATCTGGTGGTCAGAATGCAAACAGACACCCTTTAGTCTGTCCATCTGGTCGTCAGAATGCAAACAGACACCCTTTAGTCTGTCCATCTGGTGGTCAGAATGCAAACAGACACACCTTTAGTCTGTCCCATCTGGTCGTCAGAATGCAAAACAGAACCCTTTAGTCTGTCCATCTGGTCGTCAGAATGCAAAACAGACACGCATGTTTTCATCACCGGCTTGGAGGGAGGTAGATCATCTTAACATTGCAGATTCTAACTTCCATCAATTTAATTTTCTGCATCACTTCCAAACCACGCACACACACACGCACACACACACACACACACACATATATATACATACACATCCCTTAAAAAATTATATATATCCCCCTTTATTACTTTCCAACCCCGCCACCCTTTCCCTACCCGGAGCAAACTAGTGAACAACAACGCCCAGGCCTCCACTTCCAGCCTACACCCGCTATCTACATTTTATGGACACAGTCAATTTTACAATAATTATATTTTGTTTGTTTTTTTTGCTCCTGAACTTCCTCTACTCTCAACCTCTCCGATCATTTTCATGATGTCCATCCGGTTTGCTTCTATATGCCATATCTTTCTAACTGTGCTCTTTCACATCACCGGCTTGTTTCTGTAGTGGCTTGTTTCAGCTTGATGTACAGTACACCCCCTGGACAGGACACTAGTGTTCGCAGGGCCTTACCCCCAATCTATCTCCTTAATACTGCAGAGACGCATCGGGTCCCATTTTTACAGTCTTTGGTAAGGCTCGGCCCGGGGATCAAACTCACAACCTTCCAATCTCAGGGCCGACACTAACCAAAACACCACTAAGTTATTTCCTAGGTAGTGCACTCTACAGGGGATAGGGTGCCATTTGTATCATGTGGGCCCTGGTCAGAGGTAGTGCACCATATAGGGAATATAATGGCATTTAAGACCCAGACATGGTGTCTCCCACTAACATCAGTTTGTTGGCAGCAACTGGACAACACAGCTGCAGCAAGACATGGTAGACACCAGTAGAGTTAGAACCAATCCCACCAGACATGGTAGACACCAGTAGAGATAGAACCAATCCCACAGTAGAGTTAGAACCAATCCCACAAGAGACATGGTAGACACCAGTAGAGTTAGACACCAGTAGAGTTAGAACCAATCCCACCAGACATGGTAGACACCAGTAGAGTTAGAACCAATCCCACCAGACATGGTAGACACCAGTAGAGACAGAACCAATCCCACCAGACATGGTAGACACCAGTAGAGTTAGAACCAATCCCACCAGACATGGTAGACACCAGTAGAGACAGAACCAATCCCACCAGACATGGTAGACACCAGTAGAGACAGAACCAATCCCACCAGACATGGTAGACACCAGTAGAGTTAGAACCAATCCCACCAGACATGGTAGACACCAGTAGAGACAGAACCAATCCCACCAGACATGGTAGACACCAGTAGAGACAGAACCAATCCCACCAGACATGGTAGACACCAGTAGAGTTAGAACCAATCCCACCAGACATGGTAGACACCAGTAGAGATAGAACCAATCCCACCAGACATGGTAGACACCAGTAGAGACAGAACCAATCCCACCAGACATGGTAGACACCAGTAGAGTTAGAACCAATCCCACCAGACATGGTAGACACCAGTAGAGTTAGAACCAATCCCACCAGACATGGTAGACACCAGTAGAGTTAGAACCAATCCCACCAGACATGGTAGACACCAGTAGAGTTAGAACCAATCCCACCAGACATGGTAGACACCAGTAGAGTTAGAACCAATCCCACCAGACATGGTAGACACCAGTAGAGACAGAACCAATCCCACCAGACATGGTAGACACCAGTAGAGTTAGAACCAATCCCACCAGACATGGTAGACACCAGTAGAGATAGAACCAATCCCACCAGACATGGTAGACACCAGTAGAGTTAGAGAACCAATCCCACCAGACATGGTAGACACCAGTAGAGTTAGAACCAATCCCACCAGACATGGTAGACACCAGTAGAGTTAGAACCAATCCCACCAGACATGGTAGACACCAGTAGAGAGTTAGAACCAATCCACCAGACATGGTAGACACCAGTAGAGACAGAACCAATCCCACCAGACATGGTAGACACCAGTAGAGTTAGAACCAATCCCACCAGACATGGTAGACACCAGTAGAGACAGAACCAATCCCACCAGACATGGTAGACACCAGTAGAGATAGAACCAATCCCACCAGACATGGTAGACACCAGTAGAGTTAGAACCAATCCCACCAGACATGGTAGACACCAGTAGACCAGTAGAACCAATCCCACCAGACATGGTAGACACCAGTAGAGTTAGAACCAATCCCACCAGACATGGTAGACACCAGTAGAGTTAGAACCAATCCCACCAGACATGGTAGACACCAGTAGAGTTAGAACCAATCCCCCACCAGACATGGTAGACACCAGTAGAGACAGAACCAATCCCACCAGACATGGTAGACACCAGTAGAGTTAGAACCAATTCCACCAGACATGGTAGACACCAGTAGAGACAGAACCAATCCCACCAGACATGGTAGACACCAGTAGAGTTAGAACCAATCCCACCACCAGACATGGTAGACACCAGTAGAGTTAGAACCAATCCCACCAGACATGGTAGACACCAGTAGAGTTAGAACAATCCCACCAGACATGGTAGACACCAGTAGAGTTAGAACCAATCCCACCAGACATGGTAGACACCAGTAGAGTTAGAACCAATCCCACCAGACATGGTAGACACCAGTAGAGACAGAACCAATCCCACCAGACATGGTAGACACCAGTAGAGTTAGAACCAATCCCACCAGACATGGTAGACACCAGTAGAGTTAGAACCAATCCCACCAGACATGGTAGACACCAGTAGAGTTAGAACCAATCCCAATCCCACCAGACATGGTAGACACCAGTAGAGTTAGAACCAATCCCACCAGACATGGTAGACACCAGTAGAGTTAGAACCAATCCCACCAGACATGGTAGACACCAGTAGAGACAGAACCAATCCCACCAGACATGGTAGACACAGTGGTAGACAATCCAGTACAGGTAGACACCAGTAGAGTTAGAACCAATCCCACCAGACATGGTAGACACCAGTAGAGACAGAACCAATCCCACCAGACATGGTAGACACCAGTAGAGTTAGAACCAATCCCACCAGACATGGTAGACACCAGTAGAGACAGAACCAATCCCACCAGACATGGTAGACACCAGTAGAGTTAGAACCAATCCCACCAGACATGGTAGACACCAGTAGAGACAGAACCAATCCCACCAGACATGGTAGACACCAGTAGAGTTAGAACCAATCCCACCAGACATGGTAGACACCAGTAGAGACAGAATCCCAATCCCACCAGACATGGTAGACACCAGTAGAGTTAGAACCAATCCCACCAGACATGGTAGACACCAGTAGAGTTAGAACCAATCCCACCAGACATGGTAGACACCAGTAGAGTTAGAACCAATCCCACCAGACATGGTAGACACCAGTAGAGATAGAACCAATCCCACCAGACATGGTAGACAACAGCCACGTCAGATCGTAGACACCAGTAGAGTTAGAACCAATCCCACCAGACATGGTAGACACCAGTAGAGTTAGAACCAATCCCACCAGACATGGTAGACACCAGTAGAGTTAGAACCAATCCCACCAGACATGGTAGACACCAGTAGAGTTAGAACCAATCCCACCAGACATGGTAGACACCAGTAGAGTTAGAACCAATCCCACCAGACATGGTAGACACCAGTAGAGTTAGAACCAATCCCACCAACATGGTAGACACCAGTAGAGTTAGAACCAATCCCACCAGACATGGTAGACACCAGTAGAGTTAGAACCAATCCCACCAGACATGGTTGACACCATATAAAAGAGCCAGCATCCCTTCAACATTCAACTTACACTACCGGTCAAAAGTTTTAGAACACCTACTCATTCAATGAACAGGTGTGCCTTCTTAAAAGTTAATTTGTGGAATTTCTTTCCTTCTTAATGCGTTTGAGCCAATCAGTTGTGTTGTGACAAGGTGGGGGGGTAGATACAGAAGATAGCCCTATTTGGTAAAAGACCAAGTCCATATTATGGCAAGAACAGCTCAAATAAGCAAAGAGAAACGACAGTCCATCATTACTTTAAGACATTAAGTTAAGTCAATACGGAACATTTCAAGAACTTTGAAAGTTTCTTCAAGTGCAGTCGCAAAAACCATCAAGCGCTATAATGAAACTGGCTCTCATGAGGACCGCCACAGGAATGGAAGACCCAGAGTTACCTCTGCTGCAGAGGATAAGTTCATTAGAGTTACCAGCCTCAGAAATTGCAGCCCAAATAAATGCTTCACAGAGTTCAAGTAACAGACACATCTCAGCATCAACTCCCACCAGACAGAGGTAGACACCAGTGAGGAACCAGGCCTTCATGGTCGAATTGCTGCAGAAGAAACCACTACTAAAGGACACCAACAAGAAGAAGAGACTTGCTTGGGCCAAGAAACACAAGCATGGACATTAGACCGGTGGAAATCTGTCCTTTGGTCTGATGAGTCCAAAATGAGAGTTTTTTAGGTTCCAACGCTGTGTCTTTGTGACCAAACGGTGGTGGGTGAACGGATGATCTCTGCACCAGTAGATT
This sequence comes from Coregonus suidteri, assembly GCA_036851935.1. Classification (NCBI taxonomy): domain Eukaryota; kingdom Metazoa; phylum Chordata; class Actinopteri; order Salmoniformes; family Salmonidae; genus Coregonus; species Coregonus suidteri. The sequence goes on from CM072220.1 coordinate 83,441,951, forward strand.
ATTTCCCACCGTAAAGCATGTAGGAGGTGGTGTTATGGTGTGGGGGTGCTTTGCCGGTGACACTGTCTGTGATTTATTTAGAGATTCAAGGCACACTTAACCAGCATGGCTACCACAGCATTCTGCAGCGATACGCCATCCCATCTAGTTTGGGCTTAGTGGGACTATCATTTGTTTTTCAATGGGACAATGACCCAACACACCTCCAGGCTGTGTAAGGGCTATTTTACCAAGAAGGAGAGTGATGGAGTGCTGCAGCAGATGACCAGGCCTCCACAATCCCCCGACCTTGGGATGAGTTGGACCTCAGAGTGAAGGAAAAGCAGCTAACAAGTGCTCAGCATATGTGGGAACTCCTTCAAGACTGTTGGAAAAGCATTCCAGGTGAAGCTGGTTGAGAGAATGCCAAGAGCGTGCAAAGCTGTCATCAAGGCAAAGGGTGGCTATTTGAAAAATCTCAAATATGTTTTTTTATTTGTTTAACACTTTTTTTGGTTACTACATGATTCCATATGTGTTATTTCATAGTTTTGATATCTTCACTATTATTCTACAATGTAGAAAAACCCTTGAATGAGTAGGTGTTCTAAAACTTTTGACCGGTAGTGTAGTTCCAACCAAAATAACTCAATACAACTTACCTCTCTCCCAATTTTGACCATTCACAGTCTAACAGAACTTCAACGCATACTGTAGTTGTCAGGCGTCAGTGTGTAGCGGACGGAGTCAGGCGCAGGACCCAGAGCTAGTAGACAACGTACTTTACTCGTAAAATAACAAATGACCATAAACTCCACGCAGGGAGGACAAATCCCGCCAGTCGATGACACCAAACATGGAACAAACAGGCACTCATCACAGTGGGAGCCAGAGGGTTAAATAGGGAACAAATCATAGACATAATGGGAACCAGGTGTGTACAATAAAGACAAAACAAGTATTTCCCACAGAAACATAGATCGTGTGTGCAGCTAGTACTGTCCGATTGACGACGCAACTTACCCGAAGCCTGCCCGAGCAAGGAGCAGGAGCAGCCTCGGCTGAATCCGTGACAGTAGTTCAGTTAAGTTCCCGATTTTGACCATTCACAGTCTGACAGAACGTCAACACTTCCTGTAGTTCAGTTAAGTTACTTCCTGTAGTTCAGTTAAAAGGCTTGCGTCCCAAATGGTACCCTATTCCCTTTATAAGGTACTACTCAAGGGCCCTGTTCAAAAGTAGCGCACTATAAAACAGGATGCCATTTGGGATGCATCCTCGGTGTCTGTCCAACATGAACCAGGACCATACATAGTTCTCTCTATCTCCTCGGTGTCTGTCCAACATGAACCAGGACCATACATAGTTCTCTCTATCTCTCTGCGATATTTAGCGTATGTGTGCATCACTCAGCATACACTGACTAACCGCTAGACCCCTATGAAGATACTCAAGTTTCACCTTATTCAAAGATAATTTCGCAACAGGATACAAGAGGTGTAAGACAGTAGAGGGAAATAGAGAGCTCTTCCTCAACAAGGCAGTGATCACAATAATACAGACAGTGGAAGAAAACAAGCCAGTCGTAAGCTGATTCCCCAGAGGGATCTGTGCTTCTCCCGGTCGCCGGCCGGCTACGACAGAGCCTGGATACGAACCAGGATCTCTAGTGGCGCAGCTAGCACTGCGATGCAGTGCCTTAGACCACTGCGCCACTTGGGAGATACTCTACATGTAGAGACAGGAGCAGATGGACTGTCTGACTGAGGAAAGGCAGAGCACAGATCCCTCTGGGGGAATCGCCATTCCATTCTATTCATGGGATAACTGCAGGAGGAAGAAGAAGCAGAGGATGTTGCTCAACACAGACAGTCGGTGAGAGACGTCCTGTATTTAGTGCTGGAGAAACTTTCACACACAAATACAGGAAAAAGAGACTTTTCAGGATTTTCTACAGCTCTTAAATAGAAATATCCTTGGGGGACGACATCGTGAGAACAAGGAATCTTCCCTACATGGAAATGATGCGTGAAAAAAATATCATTGGGGGATATCTTGAGATCAAGGAATCCTCCAACATGGAAAATGTCCTTGAGATCAGACATTTTCAACCACCTCCCCGACCCAGTCTGCAATACCTACATGTTTCAAGCAGGCCACCGTAGTCCTTGCACTCACATCTGCAGCCATGAAATACTTTGAAAGGCTGGTCATGGCTCACCTCATTACCATCATCCCAGAAAACCCTGGACCTAGTCCCTTTACCCCTACCTACAGTATACTGCTGCTACTGTCTATTATCTATCCTGTTGCCTAGTCCCTTTACCCCTACCTACAGTATACTGCGGCTACTGTCTATTATCTATCCTGTTGTCTAGTCACTTTACCCCTACCTACAGTATACTGCTGCTACTGTCTATTATCTATCCTGTTGCCTAGTCACTTTACCCCTACCTACAGTATACTGCTGCTACTGTCTATTATCTATCCTGTTGCCTAGTCACTTTACCCCTACCTACAGTATACTGCTGCTACTGTCTATTATCTATCCTGTTGCCTAGTCACTTTACCCCTACCTACAGTATACTGCTGCTACTGTCTATTATCTATCCTGTTGCCTAGTCACTTTACCCCTACCTACAGTATACTGCTGCTACTGTCTATTATCTATCCTGTTGCCTAGACACTTTACCCCTCCCTACAGTATTCTGCTGCTACTGTCTATTATCTATCCTGTTGTCTAGTCACTTTACCCCTACCTACAGTATACTGCTGCTACTGTCTATTATCTATCCTGTTGTCTAGTCACTTTACCCCTACCTACAGTATACTGCTGCTACTGTCTATTATCTATCCTGTTGTCTAGTCACTTTACCCCTACCTACAGTATACTGCTGCTACTGTCTATTATCTATCCTGTTGTCTAGTCACTTTACCCCTACCTACAGTATACTGCTGCTACTGTCTATTATCTATCCTGTTGTCTAGTCACTTTACCCCTACCTACAGTATACTGCTGCTACTGTCTATTATCTATCCTGTTGTCTAGTCACTTTACCCCTACCTACAGTATACTGCTGCTACTGTCTATTATCTATCCTGTTGTCTAGTCACTTTACCCCTACCTACAGTATACTGCTGCTACTGTCTATTATCTATCCTGTTGCCTAGTCACTTTACCCCTACCTACAGTATACTGCTGCTACTGTCTATTATCTATCCTGTTGTCTAGTCACTTTACCCCTACCTACAGTATACTGCTGCTACTGTCTATTATCTATCCTGTTGTCTAGTCACTTTACCCCTACCTACAGTATACTGCTGCTACTGTCTATTATCTATCCTGATGCCTAGTCACGTTACCCATACCTACAGTATACTGCTGCTACTGTCTATTATCTATCCTTGTGTATATAGCCAAGTTATCATTGCTCATTGTGGATTTATTCCTTGTGTTAATATTTTTAACTATTATTTTTTTCCTGCATGTTTTTTTTTAATTGTCATAGTAAAGTTTAGCTTTTAAACGACAAAGGATGTTTTTTTCCATTGTGGTTATGAAAGTCTATCAATTCATCGTACATCCATAAAGCTCCAAACCTTTGCTATATTCCGCATCATGGAAACAGAAGAATGAGAAATGAACTGAAGTTAACTTTTACTGCTCTTGAAGCTGTGATTGGTCACGGGACGTAATGTTCGCAGAGAGGGACAAACAAGAAAGCCATATGTCGAAGGTCTTAGAGTAGTGGTGCTGAGCTGGGATCAGGTCCTCCTCCCTGTCCGTGTCATCTTATACCGTATGATCTATAAGGCAGAACTGATTCTGGATCAGCTGTCCAACAAGACAAGGCATGAATGCATGCCCCAGATGGTCTAACCTAGCCCAGCCACAACCACTCCACATTCCTCCTCTGCCTGGCATCACAGTAAACAGTGTGACTGTTAAAGACACACACCAGGGGTTACTTCATGTGAAAAGACACACACAGGTGTGCATATGTACAGTTGCACACAGTCTGGGAGGTAACCAGGACATTATTTTACACAGTCTGGGAGGTAACCAGGACATTATTTTACAGTCTGGTAGGTAACCAGGACATTATTTTACAGTCTGGGAGGTAACCAGGACATTCTTTTACACAGTCTGGTAGGTAACCAGGACATTATTTTACAGTCTGGTAGGTAACCAGGACATTCTTTTACACAGTCTGGTAGGTAACCAGGACATTATTTTACATCAGTCTGGGAGGTAACCAGGACATTATTTTACACAGTCTGGGAGGTAACCAGGACATTATTTTACACAGTCTGGGAGGTAACCAGGACATTATTTTACACAGTCTGGTAGGTAACCAGGACATTATTTTACACAGTCTGGTAGGTAACCAGGACATTATTTTACGTCAATCTGGGAGGTAACCAGGACATTATTCTACAGTCTGGTAGGTAACCAGGACATTATTTTACACAGTCTGGGAGGTAACCAGGACATTATTTACACAGTCTGGTAGGTAACCAGGACATTATTTTACGTCAATCTGGTAGGTAACCAGGACATTATTCTACAGTCTGGTAGGTAACCAGGACATTATTTTACACAGTCTGGGAGGTAACCAGGACATTATTTTACACAGTCTGGAGGTAACCAGGACATTTATTTTACAGTCTGGTAGGTAACCAGGACATTATTTTACACAGTCTGGTAGGTAACCAGGACATTATTTTACACAGTCTGGGAGGTAACCAGGACATTATTTTACACAGTCTGGTAGGTAACCAGGACATTATTTTACACAGTCTGGTAGGTAACCAGGACATTCTTTTACACAGTCTGGGAGGTAACCAGGACATTATTTTACACAGTCTGGGAGGTAACCAGGACATTATTTTACAAAGTCTGGTAGGTAACCAGGACATTATTTTACAAAGTCTGGTAGGTAACCAGGACATTATTTTACATCAGTCTGGTATGTAACCAGGACATTATTTTACACAGTCTGGGAGGTAACCAGGACATTATTTTACAGTCTGGGAGGTAACCAGGACATTATTTTACACAGTCTGGGAGGTAACCAGGACATTATTTTACACAGTCTGGGAGGTAACCAGGACATTATTTTACACAGTCTGGGAGGTAACCAGGACATTATTTTACACAGTCTGGGAGGTAACCAGGACATTATTTTACAGTCTGGGAGGTAACCAGGACATTATTTTACACAGTCTGGTAGGTAACCAGGACATTATTTTACACAGTCTGGTAGGTAACCAGGACATTATTTTACACAGTCTGGTAGGTAACCAGGACATTATTTTACACAGTCTGGGAGGTAACCAGGACATTATTTTACACAATCTGGTAGGTAACCAGGACATTCTTTTACACAGTCTGGTAGGTAACCAGGACATTCTTTTACACAGTCTGGTAGGTAACCAGGACATTATTTTACGTCAGTCTGGGAGGTAACCAGGACATTATTTTACACAGTCTGGGAGGTAACCAGGACATTATTTTACACAGTCTGGTAGGTAACCAGGACATTATTTTTACAGTCTGGTAGGTAACCAGGACATTATTTTACACAGTCTGGGAGGTAACCAGGACATTATTTTACACAGTCTGGTAGGTAACCAGGACATTATTTTACACAGTCTGGTAGGTAACCAGGACATTATTTTACACAGTCTGGTAGGTAACCAGGACATTATTTTACACAGTCTGGTAGGTAACCAGGACATTATTTTACACAGTCTGGTAGGTAACCAGGACATTATTTTACGTCAATCTGGGAGGTAACCAGGACATTATTCTACAGTCTGGTAGGTAACCAGGACATTATTTTACACAGTCTGGGAGGTAACCAGGACATTATTTTACACAGTCTGGGAGGTAACCAGGACATTATTTTACACAGTCTGGGAGGTAACCAGGACATTATTTTACACAGTCTGGGAGGTAACCAGGACATTATTTTACAGTCTGGGAGGTAACCAGGACATTATTTTACACAGTCTGGTAGGTAACCAGGACATTATTTTACACAGTCTGGTAGGTAACCAGGACATTATTTTACACAGTCTGGTAGGTAACCAGGACATTATTTTACACAGTCTGGGAGGTAACCAGGACATTATTTTACACAGTCTGGTAGGTAACCAGGACATTCTTTTACACAGTCTGGTAGGTAACCAGGACATTCTTTTACACAGTCTGGTAGGTAACCAGGACATTATTTTACGTCAGTCTGGGAGGTAACCAGGACATTATTTTACACAGTCTGGGAGGTAACCAGGACATTATTTTACACAGTCTGGTAGGTAACCAGGACATTATTTTACAGTCTGGTAGGTAACCAGGACATTATTTTACACAGTCTGGGAGGTAACCAGGACATTATTTTACACAGTCTGGTAGGTAACCAGGACATTATTTTACACAGTCTGGTAGGTAACCAGGACATTATTTTACGTCAGTCTGGTAGGTAACCAGGACATTATTTTACACAGTCTGGTAGGTAACCAGGACATTATTTTACGTCAGTCTGGGAGGTAACCAGGACATTATTTTACACAGTCTGGTAGGTAACCAGGACATTATTTTACGTCAGTCTGGGAGGTAACCAGGACATTATTTTACACAGTCTGGTAGGTAACCAGGACATTATTTTACGTCAATCTGGGAGGTAACCAGGACATTATTCTACAGTCTGGTAGGTAACCAGGACATTATTTTACACAGTCTGGGAGGTAACCAGGACATTATTTTACACAGTCTGGGAGGTAACCAGGACATTATTTTACAGTCTGGTAGGTAACCAGGACATTATTTTACACAGTCTGGTAGGTAACCAGGACATTATTCTACACAGTCTGGGAGGTAACCAGGACATTATTTTACACAGTCTGGTAGGTAACCAGGACATTCTTTTACACAGTCTGGTAGGTAACCAGGACATTCTTTTACACAGTCTGGGAGGTAACCAGGACATTATTTTACACAGTCTGGGAGGTAACCAGGACATTATTTTACAAAGTCTGGTAGGTAACCAGGACATTATTTTACAAAGTCTGGTAGGTAACCAGGACATTATTTTTACATCAGTCTGGTATGTAACCAGGACATTTATTTTACACAGTCTGGGAGGTAACCAGGACATTATTTTACAGTCTGGGAGGTAACCAGGACATTATTTTACACAGTCTGGGAGGTAACCAGGACATTATTTTACACAGTCTGGGAGGTAACCAGGACATTATTTTACACAGTCTGGGAGGTAACCAGGACATTATTTTACACAGTCTGGGAGGTAACCAGGACATTATTTTACAGTCTGGGAGGTAACCAGGACATTATTTTACACAGTCTGGTAGGTAACCAGGACATTATTTTACACAGTCTGGTAGGTAACCAGGACATTATTTTACACAGTCTGGTAGGTAACCAGGCCATTATTTTACACAGTCTGGGAGGTAACCAGGACATTATTTTACACAGTCTGGTAGGTAACCAGGACATTCTTTTACACAGTCTGGTAGGTAACCAGGACATTCTTTTACACAGTCTGGTAGGTAACCAGGACATTATTTTACGTCAGTCTGGGAGGTAACCAGGACATTATTTTACACAGTCTGGGAGGTAACCAGGACATTATTTTACACAGTCTGGTAGGTAACCAGGACATTATTTTACAGTCTGGTAGGTAACCAGGACATTATTTTACACAGTCTGGGAGGTAACCAGGACATTATTTTACACAGTCTGGTAGGTAACCAGGACATTATTTTACACAGTCTGGTAGGTAACCAGGACATTATTTTACGTCAGTCTGGTAGGTAACCAGGACATTATTTTACACAGTCTGGTAGGTAGCCAGGACATTATTTTACGTCAGTCTGGGAGGTAACCAGGACATTATTTTACACAGTCTGGTAGGTAACCAGGACATTATTTTACGTCAATCTGGGAGGTAACCAGGACATTATTCTACAGTCTGGTAGGTAACCAGGACATTATTTTACACAGTCTGGGAGGTAACCAGGACATTATTTTACACAGTCTGGGAGGTAACCAGGACATTATTTTACAGTCTGGTAGGTAACCAGGACATTCTTTTACACAGTCTGGTAGGTAACCAGGACATTATTCTACACAGTCTGGTAGGTAACCAGGACATTATTTTACAGTCTGGGAGGTAACCAGGACATTATTTTACACAGTCTGGGAGGTAACCAGGACATTATTTTACACAGTCTGGGAGGTAACCAGGACATTATTTTACACAGTCTGGGAGGTAACCAGGACATTATTTTACACAGTCTGGGAGGTAACCAGGACATTATTTTACAGTCTGGGAGGTAACCAGGACATTATTTTACACAGTCTGGTAGGTAACCAGGACATTATTTTACACAGTCTGGTAGGTAACCAGGACATTATTTTACACAGTCTGGTAGGTAACCAGGACATTATTTTACATCAGTCTGGTATGTAACCAGGACATTATTTTACACAGTCTGGGAGGTAACCAGGACATTATTTTACCGTCTGGGAGGTAACCAGGACATTATTTTACACAGTCTGGGAGGTAACCAGGACATTATTTTACACAGTCTGGGAGGTAACCAGGACATTATTTTACACAGTCTGGGAGGTAACCAGGACATTATTTTACACAGTCTGGGAGGTAACCAGGACATTATTTTACAGTCTGGGAGGTAACCAGGACATTATTTTACACAGTCTGGTAGGTAACCAGGACATTATTTTACACAGTCTGGTAGGTAACCAGGACATTATTTTACACAGTCTGGTAGGTAACCAGGCCATTATTTTACACAGTCTGGGAGGTAACCAGGACATTATTTTACACAGTCTGGTAGGTAACCAGGACATTCTTTTACACAGTCTGGTAGGTAACCAGGACATTCTTTTACACAGTCTGGTAGGTAACCAGGACATTATTTTACGTCAGTCTGGGAGGTAACCAGGACATTATTTTACACAGTCTGGGAGGTAACCAGGACATTATTTTACACAGTCTGGTAGGTAACCAGGACATTATTTTACAGTCTGGTAGGTAACCAGGACATTATTTTACACAGTCTGGGAGGTAACCAGGACATTATTTTACACAGTCTGGTAGGTAACCAGGACATTATTTTACACAGTCTGGTAGGTAACCAGGACATTATTTTACGTCAGTCTGGTAGGTAACCAGGACATTATTTTACACAGTCTGGTAGGTAACCAGGACATTATTTTACGTCAGTCTGGGAGGTAACCAGGACATTATTTTACACAGTCTGGTAGGTAACCAGGACATTATTTTACGTCAATCTGGGAGGTAACCAGGACATTATTCTACAGTCTGGTAGGTAACCAGGACATTATTTTACACAGTCTGGGAGGTAACCAGGACATTATTTTACACAGTCTGGGAGGTAACCAGGACATTATTTTACAGTCTGGTAGGTAACCAGGACATTCTTTTACACAGTCTGGTAGGTAACCAGGACATTATTCTACACAGTCTGGTAGGTAACCAGGACATTATTTTACAGTCTGGGAGGTAACCAGGACATTATTTTACACAGTCTGGGAGGTAACCAGGACATTATTTTACACAGTCTGGGAGGTAACCAGGACATTATTTTACACAGTCTGGGAGGTAACCAGGACATTATTTTACACAGTCTGGGAGGTAACCAGGACATTATTTTACAGTCTGGGAGGTAACCAGGACATTATTTTACACAGTCTGGTAGGTAACCAGGACATTATTTTACACAGTCTGGTAGGTAACCAGGACATTATTTTACACAGTCTGGTAGGTAACCAGGACATTATTTTACACAGTCTGGGAGGTAACCAGGACATTATTTTACACAGTCTGGTAGGTAACCAGGACATTCTTTTACACAGTCTGGTAGGTAACCAGGACATTCTTTTACACAGTCTGGTAGGTAACCAGGACATTATTTTACGTCAGTCTGGGAGGTAACCAGGACATTATTTTACACAGTCTGGGAGGTAACCAGGACATTATTTTACACAGTCTGGTAGGTAACCAGGACATTATTTTACAGTCTGGTAGGTAACCAGGACATTATTTTACACACAGTCTGGGAGGTAACCAGGACATTATTTTACACAGTCTGGTAGGTAACCAGGACATTATTTTACACAGTCTGGTAGGTAACCAGGACATTATTTTACGTCAGTCTGGTAGGTAACCAGGACATTATTTTACACAGTCTGGTAGGTAACCAGGACATTATTTTACGTCAGTCTGGGAGGTAACCAGGACATTATTTTACACAGTCTGGTAGGTAACCAGGACATTATTTTACGTCAGTCTGGGAGGTAACCAGGACATTATTTTACACAGTCTGGTAGGTAACCAGGACATTATTTTACGTCAATCTGGGAGGTAACCAGGACATTATTCTACAGTCTGGTAGGTAACCAGGACATTATTTTACACAGTCTGGGAGGTAACCAGGACATTATTTTACACAGTCTGGGAGGTAACCAGGACATTTTTTACAGTCTGGTAGGTAACCAGGACATTATTTTACACAGTCTGGTAGGTAACCAGGACATTATTCTACACATTCTACACAGTCTGGGAGGTAACCAGGACATTATTTTACACAGTCTGGTAGGTAACCAGGACATTCTTTTACACAGTCTGGTAGGTAACCAGGACATTCTTTTACACAGTCTGGGAGGTAACCAGGACATTATTTTACACAGTCTGGGAGGTAACCAGGACATTATTTTACAAAGTCTGGTAGGTAACCAGGACATTATTTTACAAAGTCTGGTAGGTAACCAGGACATTATTTTACATCAGTCTGGTATGTAACCAGGAAATTATTTTACACAGTCTGGGAGGTAACCAGGACATTATTTTACAGTCTGGGAGGTAACCAGGACATTATTTTACACAGTCTGGGAGGTAACCAGGACATTATTTTACACAGTCTGGGAGGTAACCAGGACATTATTTTACACAGTCTGGGAGGTAACCAGGACATTATTTTACACAGTCTGGAGGTAACCAGGACATTATTTTACAGTCTGGGAGGTAACCAGGACATTATTTTACACAGTCTGGTAGGTAACCAGGACATTATTTTACACAGTCTGGTAGGTAACCAGGACATTATTTTACACAGTCTGGTAGGTAACCAGGACATTATTTTACACAGTCTGGGAGGTAACCAGGACATTATTTTACACAGTCTGGTAGGTAACCAGGACATTCTTTTACACAGTCTGGTAGGTAACCAGGACATTCTTTTACACAGTCTGGTAGGTAACCAGGACATTATTTTACGTCAGTCTGGGAGGTAACCAGGACATTATTTTACACAGTCTGGGAGGTAACCAGGAAATTATTTTACACAGTCTGGTAGGTAACCAGGACATTATTTTACAGTCTGGTAGGTAACCAGGACATTATTTTACACAGTCTGGGAGGTAACCAGGACATTATTTTACTAAGTCTGGTAGGTAACCAGGACATTATTTTACACAGTCTGGTAGGTAACCAGGACATTATTTTACGTCAGTCTGGTAGGTAACCAGGACATTATTTTACACATTCTGGTAGGTAACCAGGACATTATTTTACGTCAGTCTGGGAGGTAACCAGGACATTATTTTACACAGTCTGGTAGGTAACCAGGACATTATTTTACGTCAATCTGGGAGGTAACCAGGACATTATTCTACAGTCTGGTAGGTAACCAGGACATTATTTTACACAGTCTGGGAGGTAACCAGGACATTATTTTACACAGTCTGGGAGGTAACCAGGACATTATTTTACAGTCTGGTAGGTAACCAGGACATTATTTTACACAGTCTGGTAGGTAACCAGGACATTATTCTACACAGTCTGGGAGGTAACCAGGACATTATTTTACACAGTCTGGTAGGTAACCAGGACATTCTTTTACACAGTCTGGTAGGTAACCAGGACATTCTTTTACACAGTCTGGGAGGTAACCAGGACATTATTTTACACAGTCTGGGAGGTAACCAGGACATTATTTTACAAAGTCTGGTAGGTAACCAGGACATTATTTTACAAAGTCTGGTAGGTAACCAGGACATTATTTTACATCAGTCTGGTATGTAACCAGGACATTATTTTACACAGTCTGGGAGGTAACCAGGACATTATTTTACAGTCTGGGAGGTAACCAGGACATTATTTTACACAGTCTGGGAGGTAACCAGGACATTATTTTACACAGTCTGGGAGGTAACCAGGACATTATTTTACACAGTCTGGGAGGTAACCAGGACATTATTTTACACAGTCTGGGAGGTAACCAGGACATTATTTTACAGTCTGGGAGGTAACCAGGACATTATTTTACACAGTCTGGTAGGTAACCAGGACATTATTTTACACAGTCTGGTAGGTAACCAGGACATTATTTTACACAGTCTGGTAGGTAACCAGGACATTATTTTACACAGTCTGGGAGGTAACCAGGACATTATTTTACACAGTCTGGTAGGTAACCAGGACATTATTTTACACAGTCTGGTAGGTAACCAGGACATTCTTTTACACAGTCTGGTAGGTAACCAGGACATTCTTTTACACAGTTTTAACGACATTATTTTCAGTCTGGGAGGTAACCAGGACATTATTTTACACAGTCTGGGAGGTAACCAGGACATTATTTTACACAGTCTGGTAGGTAACCAGGACATTATTTTACAGTCTGGTAGGTAACCAGGACATTATTTTACACAGTCTGGGAGGTAACCAGGACATTATTTTACACAGTCTGGTAGGTAACCAGGACATTATTTTACACAGTCTGGTAGGTAACCAGGACATTATTTTACGTCAGTCTGGTAGGTAACCAGGACATTATTTTACACAGTCTGGTAGGTAACCAGGACATTATTTTACGTCAGTCTGGGAGGTAACCAGGACATTATTTTACACAGTCTGGTAGGTAACCAGGACATTATTTTACGTCAATCTGGGAGGTAACCAGGACATTATTCTACAGTCTGGTAGGTAACCAGGACATTATTTTACACAGTCTGGGAGGTAACCAGGACATTATTTTACACAGTCTGGGAGGTAACCAGGACATTATTTTACAGTCTGGTAGGTAACCAGGACATTATTTTACACAGTCTGGTAGGTAACCAGGACATTATTTACACAGTCTGGGAGGTAACCAGGACATTATTTTACACAGTCTGGTAGGTAACCAGGACATTCTTTTACACAGTCTGGTAGGTAACCAGGACATTCTTTTACACAGTCTGGGAGGTAACCAGGACATTATTTTACACAGTCTGGGAGGTAACCAGGACATTATTTTACACAGTCTGGTAGGTAACCAGGACATTATTTTTACAGTCTGGTAGGTAACCAGGACATTATTTTACATCAGTCTGGTATGTAACCAGGACATTATTTTACACAGTCTGGGAGGTAACCAGGACATTATTTTACACAGTCTGGGAGGTAACCAGGACATTATTTTTACACAGTCTGGGAGGTAACCAGGACATTATTTTACACAGTCTGGGAGGTAACCAGGACATTATTTTACACAGTCTGGGAGGTAACCAGGACATTATTTTACACAGTCTGGGAGGTAACCAGGACATTATTTTACAGTCTGGGAGGTAACCAGGACATTATTTTACACAGTCTGGTAGGTAACCAGGACATTATTTTACACAGTCTGGTAGGTAACCAGGACATTATTTTACACAGTCTGGTAGGTAACCAGGACATTATTTTACACAGTCTGGGAGGTAAACCAGGACATTATTTTACACAGTCTGGTAGGTAACCAGGACATTATTTTACACAGTCTGGTAGGTTACCAGGACATTCTTTTACACAGTCTGGTAGGTAACCAGGACATTATTTTACGTCAGTCTGGGAGGTAACCAGGACATTATTTTACACAGTCTGGGAGGTAACCAGGACATTATTTTACACAGTCTGGTAGGTAACCAGGACATTATTTTACAGTCTGGTAGGTAACCAGGACATTATTTTACACAGTCTGGGAGGTAACCAGGACATTATTTTACACAGTCTGGTAGGTAACCAGGACATTATTTTACACAGTCTGGGAGGTAACCAGGATATTATTTTACACAGTCTGGTAGGTAACCAGGACATTATTTTACACAGTCTGGGAGGTAACCAGGACATTATGCTACACAGTCTGGTAGGTAACCAGGATATTATTTTACAGTCTGGTAGGTATCCAGGACATTATTTTACACAGTCTGGTAGGTAACCAGGACATTATTTTACACAGTCTGGTAGGTAACCAGGACATTATTTTACACAGTCTGGTAGGTAACCAGGACATTATTTTACACAGTCTGGTAGGTAACCAGGACATTATTTTACACAGTCTGGTAGGTAACCAGGACATTATTTTACACAGTCTGGTAGGTAACCAGGACATTATTTTACACAGTCTGGTAGGTAACCAGGACATTATTTTACACAGTCTGGTAGGTAACCAGGACATTATTTTACACAGTCTGGTAGGTAACCAGGACATTATTTTACACAGTCTGGTAGGTAACCAGGACATTATTTTACACAGTCTGGGAGGTAACCAGGACATTATTTTACACAGTCTGGTAGGTAACCAGGACATTATTTTACACAGTCTGGTAGGTAACCAGGACATTATTTTACACAGTCTGGTAGGTAACCAGGACATTATTTTACACAGTCTGGTAGGTAACCAGGACATTATTTTACACAGTCTGGTAGGTAACCAGGACATTATTTTACACAGTCTGGTAGGTAACCAGGACATTATTTTACACAGTCTGGTAGGTAACCAGGACATTATTTTACACAGTCTGGTAGGTAACCAGGACATTATTTTACACAGTCTGGTAGGTAACCAGGACATTATTTTACACAGTCTGGTAGGTAACCAGGACATTATTTTACACAGTCTGGTAGGTAACCAGGACATTATTTTACACAGTCTGGTAGGTAACCAGGACATTATTTTACGTCAGTCTGGTAGGTAACCAGGACATTATTTTACACAGTCTGGTAGGTAACCAGGACATTATTTTACACAGTCTGGTAGGTAACCAGGACATTATTTTACGTCAGTCTGGTAGGTAACTAGGACATTATTTTACACAGTCTGGTAGGTAACCAGGACATTATTTTACACAGTCTGGTAGGTAACCAGGACATTATTTTACACAGTCTGGTAGGTAACCAGGACATTATTATACACAGTCTGGTAGGTAACGCACGCCTCCAACTCAATCATCAAGTTTGCAGACGACACAACAGTAGTAGGCTTGATTACCAACAATGACGAGACCGCCTATAGGGAGGAGGTGAGGGCTCTGGGAGTGTGGTGCCAGGAAAATAACCTTTCACTCAACATCAACAAAACAAAGGAGATGATCGTGGACTTCAGGAAACAGCAGAGGGTGCACCCACCTATCAACATCGACGGGACCGCAGTAGAGAAGGTGGAAAGCTTCAAGTTCCTTGGCGTACACATCACCGACAAACTGAAATGGTCCACCCACGCAGACAGTGGTGTGAAGATTACGCAACAGAGCCTCTTCAACCTCAGGAAGCTGAAGAAATTCGGCTTGGCACCTAAAACCCTCACAAACTTTTACAGATGCACAATTGAGAGCATCCTGTCGGACTGTATCACCGCCTGGTACGGCAACTGCACCGCCCGCAACTGCAAGGCTCTCCAGAGGGTGGTGCAGTCTGCCCAACGCATTACCAGGGACAAACTACCCTCCCTCCAAGACACCTACAGCACCCGATGTCACAGGAAGGCCAAAAAGATCAAGGAGATCAACCACCCGAGCCACTGCCTGTTCACCCCGCTATCATCCAGAAGGCGAGGTCAGTACAGGTGCATCAAAGCTGGGACCGAGAGAATGAAAAACAGCTTCTATCTCAAGGCCATCAGACTGTTAAATAGCCATCACTAGCACATTAGAGGCTGCTGCTGCCTATTGAAATCACTGGCCACTTTAAGAAATGGAACACTAGTCACTTTAATAATGTTTACATATCTTGCACTACTCATCTCATATGTATATACTGTATTCTATAATATTCTACTGTATCTTAGTCCATGCCGCTCTGTCATTGCTTGTCCATATATGTATATATTCTTAAATCCCATTCCTTACTAGTTTTGTGTGTATTGGGTATATGTTGTGAAATTGTTAGATATTACTGCACTGTCGGAGCTAGAAGCACAAACATTTCGGTACACCCGCTATAACATCTGCTAAACACGTGTATGTGATAAATAAAATTTGATTTGATTTGAACCAGGACATTCTTTTACAGTCTGGTAGGTAACCAATACATTATTTTACATCAGTGGGCAGCACCCAGAGTAAAATTACAGATTGTGGCTTTAAGTCTATGGTGAACCTAAATTGGCTTGCGGTGGGTATTAACCTAGACATCTATTTGGTATTCTGTGGCACTGGGCAAATATCCCTGTAAACAAGCAGAATAGAAATGATTGGGCAGAAGTCCTGACCAGAGTCAAGAGGGTGAAGCTGGGTTATCTGGGATGGAATATTCCACTGTTCTGTCAGACCAGAGTCAAGAGGGTGAAGCTGGGTTATCTGGGATGGAATATTCCACTGTTCTGTCAGACCAGAGTCAAGAGGGTGAAGCTGGGTTATCTGGGATGGAATATTCCACTGTTCTGTCTGACCAGAGTCAAGAGGGTGAAGCTGGGTTATCTGTGGTGGAATATTCCACTGTTCTGTCAGACCAGAGTCAAGAGGGTGAAGCTGGGTTATCTGGGATGGAATGGCCACTGTTCTGTCTGACCAGAGTCAAGAGGGTGAAGCTGGGTTATCTGTGGTGGAATATTCCACTGTTCTGTCTGACCAGAGTCAAGAGGGTGAAGCTGAGATATCTGGGATGGAATATTCCACTGTTCTGTCAGACCAGAGTCAAGAGGGTGAAGCTGGGTTATCTGGGATGGAATATTCCACTGTTCTGTCAGACCAGAGTCAAGAGGGTGAAGCTGGGTTATCTGGGATGGAATATTCCACTGTTCTGTCAGACCAGAGTCAAGAGGGTGAAGCTGGGTTATCTGGGATGGAATATTCCACTGTTCTGTCAGACCAGAGTCAAGAGGGTGAAGCTGAGATATCTGGGATGGAATAACCACTGTTCTGTCAGACCAGAGTCAAGAGGGTGAAGCTGAGATATCTGGGATGGAATAAATAACCACTGTTCTGTCTGACCAGAGTCAAGAGGGTGAAGCTGGGTTATCTGGGATGGAATATTCCACTGTTCTGTCTGACCAGAGTCAAGAGGGTGAAGCTGGGTTATCTGGGATGGAATATTCCACTGTTCTGTCAGACCAGAGTCAAGAGGGTGAAGCTGGGTTATCTGGGATGGAATATTCCACTGTTCTGTCAGACCAGAGTCAAGAGGGTGAGCTGGGATATCTGGGATAAAGATATATTCCACTGTTCTGTCTGACCAGAGTCAAGAGGGTGAAGCTGGGTTATCTGTGGTGGAATATTCCACTGTTCTGTCAGACCAGAGTCAAGAGGGTGAAGCTGGGTTATCTGGGATGGAATATTCCACTGTTCTGTCAGACCAGAGTCAAGAGGGTGAAGCTGGGTTATCTGGGATGGAATATTCCACTGTTCTGTCAGACCAGAGTCAAGAGGGTGAAGCTGGGTTATCTGGGATGGAATATTCCACTGTTCTGTCAGACCAGAGTCAAGAGGGTGAAGCTGGGTTATCTGGGATGGAATGGCCACTGTTCTGTCTGACCAGAGTCAAGAGGGTGAAGCTGGGTTATCTGTGGTGGAAATTCCTGTTCTGTTCTGTCTGACCAGAGTCAAGAGGGTGAAGCTGAGATATCTGGGATGGAATATTCCACTGTTCTGTCAGACCAGAGTCAAGAGGGTGAAGCTGGGTTATCAGTGGGATGGAATATTCCACTGTTCTGTCAGACCAGAGTCAAGAGGGTGAAGCTGGGTTATCTGGGATGGAATATTCCACTGTTCTGTCAGACCAGAGTGAAGAGGGTGAAGCTGGGTATATCTGGGATGGGAATATTCCACTGTTCTGTCAGACCAGAGTCAAGAGGGTGAAGCTGGGTTATCTGGGATGGAATATTCCACTGTTCTGTCAGACTTGTTTATCAGTCTGATGGAGTCAAGAGGGTGAAGCTGGGTTCTCTGGGATGGAATATTCCACTGTTCTGTCATAGAACCAGAGTCAAGAGGGTGAAGCTGAGTCTGATATCTGGGATGGAATAACCACTGTTCTGTCAGACCAGAGTCAAGAGGGAAGAAGCTGAGATATCTGGGATGGAATAAATAACCACTGTTCTGTCTGACCAGAGTCAAGAGGGTGAAGCTGGGTTTATCTGGGTCTGGAATATAGAACTGTTCTGTCTGACCAGAGTCAAGAGGGTGAAGCTGGGTTATCTGGGATGGAATATTCCACTGTTCTGTCAGACCAGAGTCAAGAGGGTGAAGCTGGGTTATCTGGGATGGAATATTCCACTGTTCTGTCAGACCAGAGTCAAGAGGGTGAAGCTGGGATATCTGGGATGGAATATTCCACTGTTCTGTCTGACCAGAGTCAAGAGGGTGAAGCTGTTTATTATCTGGGTTGGAATATTCCACTGTTCTGTCAGACCAGAGTCAAGAGGGTGAAGCTGGGTTATCTGGGATGGAATATTCCACTGTTCTGTCAGACCAGAGTCAAGAGGGTGAAGCTGGTTATCTGGGATGGGAATATTCCACTGTTCTGTCAGACCAGAGTCAAGAGGGTGAAGCTGGGTTATCTGGGATGGAATATTCCACTGTTCTGTCAGACCAGAGTCAAGAGGGTGAAGCTGGGTTATCTGGGATGGAATGGCCACTGTTCTATCAGACCAGAGTCAAGAGGGTGAAGCTGGGATATCTGGGATGGAATGACCACTGTTCTGTCAGACCAGAGTCAAGAGGGTGAAGCTGGGTTATCTGGGATGGAATATTCCACTGTTCTGTCTGACCAGAGTCAAGAGGGTGAAGCTGGGTTATCTGGGATGGAATATTCCACTGTTCTGTCAGACCAGAGTCAAGAGGGTGAAGCTGGGTTATCTGGGATGGAATATTCCACTGTTCTGTCAGACCAGAGTCAAGAGGGTGAAGCTGGGTTATCTGGGATGGAATATTCCACTGTTCTGTCAGACCAGAGTCAAGAGGGTGAAGCTGGGTTATCTGGGATGGAGATATTCCACTGTTCTGTCAGACCAGAGTCAAGAGGGTGAAGCTGGGTTATCTGGGATGGAAATATTCCACTGTTCTGTCAGATCAGAGTCAAGAGATAGAAGCTGAGATATCTGGGATGGAATGGCCACTGTTCTGTCAGACCAGAGTCAAGAGGGTGAAGCTGGGTTATCTGGGATGGAATATTCCACTGTTCTGTCAGACCAGAGTCAAGAGGGTGAAGCTGGGTTTATCAGTCTGATGGAATGGAGATAGAAGTTCTGTCTGACCAGAGTCAAGAGAGGGTGAAGCTGGGTTATCTGGGATGGAATATTCCACTGTTCTGTCAGACCAGAGTCAAGAGGGTGAAGCTGGGTTATCTGGGATGGAATATTCCACTGTTCTGTCAGACCAGAGTCAAGAGGGTGAAGCTGGGTTATCTGGGATGGAATATTCCACTGTTCTGTCTGTTGAGAGTTCCTTTATCATATCTGAGCTGTGTAATTTAATATACATAATAACTAATATCTCCGTTTGACTTAGATACAGAACGTCATAAAGATACAACACGTCATAAAGGTACAATACTTCATAAAGTGACATTGTTTCAGCTACATATACACCGAGTGTACAAAACATTAGGAACACCTGCTCTTTCCATGACGTAGACTGACCAGGTGAATCCAGGTGAGAGCTATGATCCCTTATCGATGCCACTTGTTAAACCCAAATGGCATCCTTTTCTTTTACGGTGCGTTACTTTTGAAGTAGAGTGACTCATGAACGCACTATGAGAAAGTTCACCTGAGCAACAACTCGATGGTCAACTATTCTCTCCATACGAGTACAATTTGATATTTGCACGACACTTGACAGAAAGACAGTTTCCATTTAACATGCTGGACAGTAGCTTCCTAGTCTGATGGCCTGGAGATAGAAGCTGTTTATCAGTCTGATGGAGATAGAAGCTGTTTATCAGTCTGATGGCCTGGAGATAGAAGCTGTTTATCAGTCTGATGGCCTGGAGATAGAAGCTGTTTATCAGTCTGATGGTCTGGAGATAGAAGCTGTTTATCAGTCTGATGGCCTGGAGATAGAAGCTGTTTATCAGTCTGATGGTCTGGAGATAGAAGCTGTTTATCAGTCTGATCTGATGGAGATAGAAGCTGTTTATCAGTCTGATGGCCTGGAGATAGAAGCTGTTTATCAGTCTGATGGTCTGGAGATAGAAGCTGTTTATCAGTCTGATGGTCTGGAGATAGAAGCTGTTTATCAGTCTGATGGAGATAGAAGCTGTTTATCAGTCTGATGGCCTGGAGATAGAAGCTGTTTATCAGTCTGATGGCCTGGAGATAGAAGCTGTTTATCAGTCTGATGGCCTGGAGATAGAAGCTGTTTATCAGTCTGATGGCCTGGAGATAGAAGCTGTTTATCAGTCTGATGGTCTGGAGATAGAAGCTGTTTATCAGTCTGATGGTCTGGAGATAGAAGCTGTTTATCAGTCTGATGGTCTGGGATAGAAGCTGTTTATCAGTCTGATGGATAGAAGCTGTTTATCAGTCTGATGGCCTGGAGATAGAAGCTGTTTATCAGTCTGATGGCCTGGAGATAGAAGCTGTTTATCAGTCTGATGGCCTGGAGATAGAAGCTGTTTATCAGTCTGATGGTCTGGAGATAGAAGCTGTTTATCAGTCTGATGGTCTGGAGATAGAAGCTGTTTATCAGTCTGATGGTCTGGAGATAGAAGCTGTTTATCAGTCTGATGGCCTGGAGATAGAAGCTGTTTATCAGTCTGATGGTCTGGAGATAGAAGCTGTTTATCAGTCTGATGGTCTGGAGATAGAAGCTGTTTATCAGTCTGATGGTCTGGAGATAGAAGCTGTTTATCAGTCTGATGGTCTGGAGATAGAAGCTGTTTATCAGTCTGATGGTCTGGAGATAGAAGCTGTTTATCAGTCTGATGGAGATAGAAGCTGTTTATCAGTCTGATGGCCTGGAGATAGAAGCTGTTTATCAGTCTGATGGTCTGGAGATAGAAGCTGTTTATCAGTCTGATGGCCTGGAGATAGAAGCTGTTTATCAGTCTGATGGTCTGGAGATAGAAGCTGTTTATCAGTCTGATGGTCTGGAGATAGAAGCTGTTTATCAGTCTGATGGCCTGGAGATAGAAGCTGTTTATCAGTCTGATGGAGATAGAAGCTGTTTATCAGTCTGATGGTCTGGAGATAGAAGCTGTTTATCAGTCTGATGGTCTGGAGATAGAAGCTGTTTATCAGTCTGATGGCCTGGAGATAGAAGCTGTTTATCAGTCTGATGGTCTGGAGATAGAAGCTGTTTATCAGTCTGATGGTCTGGAGATAGAAGCTGTTTATCAGTCTGATGGTCTGGAGATAGAAGCTGTTTATCAGTCTGATGGCCTGGAGATAGAAGCTGTTTATCAGTCTGATGGCCTGGAGATAGAAGCTGTTTATCAGTCTGATGGTCTGGAGATAGAAGCTGTTTATCAGTCTGATGGCCTGGAGATAGAAGCTGTTTATCAGTCTGATGGCCTGGAGATAGAAGCTGTTTATCACATTGATGGCATGGAGATTGAAGCTGTTTCTCTCTGTCCCTGTTGTCTTTTCTGCACTTTCAAACCAGAACCATCATATCCTCTTTCACATGTGGTTCCTCAAAGATAACAAGATCATGCCTCTCTCTCCACATTGTGTAACATAACCCATCTTCCTTCTGCAAACAGCCCTGTAAGAAGGAAAAACACAGTTAGCAATTACTGTTCTCTGTTCTGCTGTGTAATACACAGGCTGGACAGCATCTCAAATGGCACCCTATTCCTTCTGTAGTGACCAGAGCACAGGGACAAAAGTAGTAAACATTTGTCAAAAAGTAGTGCACTATGTAGGGAATAGGGTGTCATAGGGCTCTGGTCTAAAGTAGTGCACTATATAGGGAATAGGGTGTCATAGGGCTCTGGTCTAAAGTAGTGTACTATATAGGGAATAGGGTGTCATAGGGCTCTGGTCTAAAGTAGTGTACTATATAGGGAATAGGGTGTCATAGGGCTCTGGTCTAAAGTAGTGTAGCTGTATATAGGGAATAGGGTGTCATAGGGCTCTGGTCTAAAGTAGTGTACTATATAGGGAATAGGGTGTCATAGGGCTCTGGTCTAAAGTAGTGTACTATATAGGGAATAGGGTGTCATAGGGCTCTGGTCTAAAGTAGTGCACTATATAGGGAATAGGGTGTCATAGGTCTCGGGTCTAAAGTACTGTACTACATAGGGAATAGGGTGTCATAGGGCTCTGGTCTAAAGTAGTGCACTATATAGGGAATAGGGTGTCATAGGGCTCTGGTCTAAAGTAGTGCACTATATAGTGAATAGGGTGTCATAGGGCTCTGGTCTAAAGTAGTGCACTATATAGGGAATAGGGTGTCATAGGGCTCTGGTCTAAAGTAGTGTACTACATAGGGAATAGGGTGTCATAGGGCTCTGGTCTAAAGTAGTGCACTATATAGGGAATAGGGTGTCATAGGGCTCTGGTCTAAAGTAGTGTAGTATATAGGGAATAGGGTGTCATAGGGCTCTGGTCTAAAGTAGTGCACTATATAGGGAATAGAGTGTCATAGGGCTCTGGTCTAAAGTAGTGCACTATATAGGGAATAGGGTGTCATAGGGCTCTGGTCTAAAGTAGTGTACTATATAGGGAATAGGGTGTCATAGGGCTCTGGTCTAAAGTAGTGCACTATATAGGGAATAGGGTGTCATAGGGCTCTGGTCTAAAGTAGTGCACTATATAGGGAATAGGGTGTCATAGGGCTCTGGTCTAAAGTAGTGTACTATATAGGGAATAGGGTGTCATAGGGCTCTGGTCTAAAGTAGTGTACTATATAGGGAACAGGGTGCCATTTGGGACGCTGGTATTTCTCCACAACCCCACTGAAACCTGTCAGGACCAGAAGGAGGAAATGAAAATAATAAATCTCTGACTGGTCAGACCGAAAAACCCAGCTTCTCCTGTAGAAACCTACTGGTCAGACCCGAAAACCCAGCTTCTCCTGTAGAAACCTACTGGTCAGACCGAAAACCCAGCTTCTCCTGTAGAAACCTACTGGTCAGACCGGAAAACCCAGCTTCTCCTGTAGAAACCTACTGGTCAGACCGAAAACCCAGCTTCTCCTGTAGAAACCTACTGGTCAGACCGAAAACCCAGCTTCTCCTGTAGAAACCTACTGGTCAGACCGGAAAACCCAGCTTCTCCTGTAGAAACCTACTGGTCAGACCGGAAAACCCAGCTTCTCCTGTAGAAACCCACTGGTCAGACCGAAAACCCAGCTTCTCCTGTAGAAACCCACTGGTCAGACCGGAAAACCCAGCTTCATCCTGTAGAAACCTACTGTTCAATAAGACATACAGCCTTCTTCCCTCCTGTAGAAACCTACTGGTCAGACCGAAAACCCAGCTTCTCCTGTAGAGACCGAAAAACCCAGCTTCTCCTGTAGAAACCTACTGGTCAGACCGGAAACCCAGCTTCTCCTGTAGAAACCTACTGGTCAGACCGGAAAACCCAGCTTCTCCTGTAGAAACCTACTGGTCAGACCGAAAACCCAGCTTCTCCTGTAGAAACCTACTGGTCAGACCGGAAAACCCAGCTTCTCCTGTAGAAACCTACTGGTCAGACCCGAAAACCCAGCTTCTCCTGTAGAAACCCACTGGTCAGACCGAAAACCCAGCTTCTCCTGTAGAAACCTACAACACACTGTTCTACCTCAGCAACAGTGACCCCCATCCAGAGCACAGCCAGCCAATGACCTCTGTGAACACCCCAGTGTTTCATTTCTAATACCACATAATATCCACGTCCCAAATGCTCTACCCTATTCTGTATATAGTACACTATTTTTTGAGCAGGGGCTCAGTTGGTTAGAGCATGGCGCTTGCAACGCCAGGGTAGTTTCCCACAGGGGGCCAGTATGAAAAAAAGAAAACAAATAAATATAATGTATGCACACACTAACTGTAAGTGGCTCTGGATAAGAGCATCTGCTAAATGACAAAAATGTAAAAATGAATGGGGTGCCATGAAGGACGCAGAAGTAACCGAGGCCAGTTTTATAAGGAAACATCAATAAGACATACAGACACTGTTATCATCTCTGTTCCCTAGAGTTCAATAAGACATACAGCCACTGTTATCATCTCTGTTCCCTATAGTTCAATAAGACATACAGCCACTGTCATCATCTCTGTTCCCTATAGTTCAATAAGACATACAGCCACTGTTATCATCTCTGTTCCCTATAGTTCAATAAGACATACAGTCACTGTTATCATCTCTGTTCCCTATAGTTCAATAAGACATACAGCCACTGTTATCATCTCTGTTCCCTATAGTTCAATAAGATATACAGCCACTTATCATCTCTGTTCCCTATAGTTCAATAAGACATACAGCCACGGTTATCATCTCTGTTCCCTATAGTTCAATAAGACATACAGCCACTGTTATCATCTCTGTTCCCTATAGTTCAATAAGACATACAGCCACTGTTATCATCTCTGTTCCCTATAGTTCAATAAGACATACAGCCACTGTTATCATCTCTGTTCCCTATAGTTCAATAAGACATACAGCCACTGTTATCATCTCTGTTCCCTATAGGTTCAATAAGACATACAGCCACTGTTATCATATCATCTACAGCCACTTATCATCTCTGTTCCCTATAGTTCAATAAGACATACAGCCACTGTTATCATCTCTGTTCCCTATAGTTCAATAAGACATACAGCCACTGTTATCATCTCTGTTCCCTATAGTTCAATAAGACATACAGCCACTGTTATCATCTCTGTTCCCTATAGTTCAATAAGACATACAGCCACTGTTATCATCTCTGTTCCCTATAGTTCAATAAGACATACAGCCACTGTTATCATCTCTGTTCCCTATAGTTCAATAAGATATACAGCCACTGTTATCATCTCTGTTCCCTATAGTTCAATAAGATTTACAGCCACTGTTATCATCTCTGTTCCCTATAGTTCAATAAGACATACAGCCACTGTTATCATCTCTGTTCCCTATAGTTCAATAAGATATACAGCCACTGTTTCATCTCTCTGTTCCCTTCAATAAGATATACAGCCACTGTTATCATCTCTGTTCCCTATAGTTCAATAAGACATACAGCCACTGTTATCATCTCTGTTCCCTATAGTTCAATAAGACATACAGCCACTGTTATCATCTCTGTTCCCTATAGTTCAATAAGACATACAGCCACTGTTATCATCTCTGTTCCCTATAGTTCAATATGATTTACAGCCACTGTTATCATCTCTGTTCCCTATAGTTCAATAAGACATACAGCCACTGTTATCATCTCTGTTCCCTATAGTTCAATAAGACATACATCCACTGTTATCACTGTTCAATCATCTCTGTTCCCTATAGTTCAATAAGACATCCACTGTTACATCTCTGTTCCCTAGAGTTCAATGTTATCATCTCTGTTCCCTATAGTTCAATAAGACATACAGCCACTGTTATCATCTCTGTTCCCTATAGTTCAATATGATTTACAGCCACTGTTATCATCTCTGTTCCCTATAGTTCAATATGATTTACAGCCACTGTTATCATCTCTGTTCCCTATAGTTCAATAAGATATACAGCCACTGTTATCATCTCTGTTCCCTATAGTTCAATAAGATATACAGCCACTGTTATCATCTCTGTTCCCTATAGTTCAATAAGATATACAGCCACTGTTATCATCTCTGTTCCCTATAGTTCAATAAGATATACTTCCACTGTTATCATCTCTGTTCCCTACAGTTCAATAAGATTTACAGCCACTGTTATCATCTCTGTTCCCTATAGTTCAATAAGACAGACACTTATCATCTCTGTTCCCTATAGTTCAATAAGATATACAGCCACTGTTATCATCTCTGTTCCCTATAGTTCAATAAGATATACAGCCACTGTTATCATCTCTGTTCCCTATAGTTCAATAAGATATACAGCCACTGTTATCATCTCTGTTCCCTATAGTTCAATAAGACATACAGCCACTGTTATCATCTCTGTTCCCTATAGTTCAATAAGACATACAGCCACTGTTATCATCTCTGTTCCCTATAGTTCAATAAGATATACAGCCACTGCTATCATCTATGTTCCATATAGTTCAATAAGACATACAGCCACTGGTATCATCTCTGTTCCCTATAGTTCAATAAGATATACAGCCACTGTTATCATCTCTGTTCCCTATAGTTCAATAAGACATACAGCCACTGGTATCATCTCTGTTCCCTATGGTTCAATAAGATATACAGCCACTGTTATCATCTATGTTCCCTATAGTTCAATAAGATATACAGCCACTGTTATCATCTCTGTTCCCTATAGTTCAATAAGATATACAGCCACTGTTATCATCTCTGTTCCCTATAGTTCAATAAGATATACAGCCACTGTTATCATCTCTGTTCCCTATAGTTCAATAAGATATACTTCCACTGTTATCATCTCTGTTCCCTACAGTTCAGTAAGATTTACAGCCACTGTTATCATCTCTGTTCCCTATAGTTCAATAAGACAGACACTTATCATCTCTGTTCCCTATAGTTCAATAAGATTTACAGCCAATGTTAACATCTCTGTTCCCTATAGTTCAATAAGATATACAGCCACTGTTATCATCTCTATTCCCTATAATTCAATAAGATATACAGCCACTGTTATCATCTCTGTTCCCTATAGTTCAATAAGACTTACAGACACTGTTATCATCTCTGTTCCCTGTAGTTCAATAAGACTTACAGCCACTGTTATCATCTCTGTTCCCTATAGTTCAATAAGATATACAGCCACTGTTATCATCTCTGTTCCCTATAGTTCAATAAGACATACAGCCACTGTTATCATCTCTGTTCCCTATAGTTCAATAAGACATACAGCCACTGTTATCATCTCTGTTCCCTATAGTTCAATAAGATATACAGCCACTGTTATCATCTCTGTTCCCTATAGTTCAATAAGATATACAGCCACTGTTATCATCTCTGTGCAATAAGATATACAGCCACTGTTATCATCTCTGTTCCCTATAGTTCAATAAGATATACAGCCACTGTTATCATCTCTGTTCCCTATAGTTCAATAAGATATACAGCCACTGTTATCTTCACTGTTCCCTATAGTTCAATAAGATATACAGCCACTGTTATCATCTCTGTTCCCTATAGTTCAATAAGATATACAGCCACTGTTATCATCTCTGTTCCCTATAGTTCAATAAGATATACAGCCACTGTTATCATCTCTGTTCAATAGTTCAATAGTACAGCCAAGATATACATCACTGTTATCATCTCTGTTCAATAAGATATACAGCCACTGTTATCATCTCTGTTCCCTATAGTCCAATAAGATATACTTCCACTGTTATCATCTCTGTTCCCTATAGTTCAATAAGATATACTTCCACTGTTATCATCTCTGTTCCCTACAGTTCAATAAGATTTACAGCCACTGTTATCATCTCTGTTCCCTATAGTTCAATAAGACATACAGCCACTGTTATCATCTCTGTTCCCTATAGTTCAATAAGACAGACACTTATAATCTCTGTTCCCTATAGTTCAATAAGATTTACAGCCACGGTTATCATCTGTTTCCCCACTCCCTTCCTCCCCTTTAACTCTCTCTCTCCCTCTCCTCCTCTTCCTCTCCTCCTCCTCCTCCTCCTCTCCCTCAATAGTAAATCTATCTAACAGAGAAAGGTTATCTCCAGTGTAAATGTTGCCTGGCTCTCTGCTGTGTCAGTTTCCTACCCAGGCCCACTAGGAGACCGGTACTGCTGTCTGCGCAGCAGCTGAGCCTGGAAAGCTGAAGGGCTTCAATAAGCCACAGGAAACAGAGGATGAGAGCACAGCAGAGGAGAAGGAACAGAGGGAAGGAAGCACAGCGGAGGAGAAGGAACATCCTCCATCCTGCTGGGACCAACCCTAATTCAAAAGCAAAGAAAATAAAATAGCTTTTAAGTTTTCCGAAAAGGCCAAGGAAGAGTGTGTGTGTGTGTGTGTGTGTGGCTCTAAACAGACAGTACATGGTGGCAGACTATCTGACCACTGTGACTGATAGAAAACTGAGGAAAACACTGACTAGGTACAGACTCAGTGAGCACAGTCTGGCTATACAGACCGGTCGTCACAGGCAAACCTGGCTGCCCAGAGAGGACAGGCTGTGCGAGAGGTAATGGTAATCCCATTTCCACTACTACTATTATTATTGCTGTTGGTCCCACCATTGTTGTTATATGTAAGGTTATCTGACTGTCCTCATCTGGCGCCGACGAAGATGGTGGCCTCGCGACTAGCTCTTAGGAAACTTTGCAGTATTTTGTTTTTTTTATGTATTATTTTTTACATTATTAGTTCAGAAAGTGTTTTGTATCATTACATACAGCCGGAGAAAACTATTGGATATCAGAGTGGCGGTAACTCACCAGCATTACGACCAGGAATACGACTTTCCCGAAGCAGATCCTTTGTTTGCTCTCCCCAGGGCAACTGAACTGATTCCAGCGGCTGACCCAAAACATCGCCGGCGGAGGAGAGGCACTCGGAGCAGCCTGCTGGTTCGACTTAGGAGGCGCGCACACCACCCACCACTTCCAAGTATACTACTCGCTAATGTTCAGTCTCTGGTTAACAAGGTCGACGAGCTCCAGGCAAGGATTTCTTTCCAGAGAGACATCAGGGCCTGTAACATACTCTGTTTCATGGAAACATGGCTCTCTGGGGATATTCTGTCGAAATCGGTCCAGCCAGATGGGTTCTCAGTTCATCGCACAGACAGGAATAAATATCTCTCCGGGAAGCAGAAGGGTGAGGGTGTGTGTTTCATGATTAACGACTCATGGTGTAATTGTAGTAACATACAGAACATACAGGAACTCGAGTCCTTTTGTTCACCCGACCTAGAATACCTCACAATCAAATGCCGACCGTATTATCTCCCAAGATAATTTTCTTCGGTTATAGTCACGGCCGTGTATATCCCCCCTCAAGCCGATACCACGACGGCCCTCAAAGAACTTCACTGGACTTTATGCAAACTGGAAAACCACCTGTCCTGTCCTAAGGCTGCATTTATTGTAGCCGCGGATTTTAACAAAGCAAATTTGAGGACTAGGCTGCCGAAGTTCTATCAACATATCGACTGTTGTACTCGCGCTGCTAAAATCCTCGACCATTGCTATTCGAACTTCCGGGATGGTTATAAGGCCCTCCGCCGCCCTCCTTTCGGCAAATCTGACCACGACTCTATTTTACTCCTTCCTTCCTATAGGCAAAAACTCAAACAGGAAGTACCTGTGCTAAGGACTATTCAACGCTGGTCTGACCAATCGGAATCCACGCTTCAAGATTGTTTTGATCACGCGGACTGGGATATGTTCCGGGTAGCTTGCGAAAGTAATTTAGACGAATACACTGAAACGGTGACTGAGTTTATCAGGAAGTGTATAGGTGATGTTGAGCCCACTGTGACTATTAAAACCTACCCTAACCAGAAACCGTGGATAGACGGCAGCATTCATGCAAAACTGAAAGCGTGAACCACCGCATTTAACCATGGCAAGGTGACTGGGAATATGGCAGAATACAAACAGTGTAGCTACTCACTCCGCAAGGCAATTCAACTGGCAAAACATCAGTATAGAGACAAAGTGGAGTCGCAATTCAACGGCTCAGACACGAGACGTATGCGGCAGGGTCTACAGACAATCACGGACACCAAAAGGAAAACCAGCCACGTCGCCGTCACCGACGTCTCGCTTCCAGACAAGCTAAACACCTTCTTCGCCCGCTTTGAGGACAACACAGTGCCACCGACGAGGCCCACTACCAAGGACTGTGGCCTCTCCTTCTCCGTGGCCGACGTGAGTAAGACATTTAAGCATGTTAACCCCCGCAAGGCTGCCGGCCCAGATGGCATCCCTAGCCGCGTCCTCAGAACATGCGCAGACCAGCTGGCTGGTGTGTTTACGGACATATTCAATCTCTCCCTTTCCCAGTCTGCTGTTCCCACATGCTTCAAGATGGCCACCATTGTTCCTGTACCCAAGGAGCAAAGGTAACTGAACTAAATGACTATCGCCCCATAGCACACACCTCTGTCATCATGAAGTGCTTTGAGAGACTAGTCAAGGATCATATCACCTCTACCTTACCTGTCACCCTAGACCCACTTCAATTTGCTTACCGCCCCAATAGATCCACAGACGATGCAATCACCATCACACTGCCCACTGCCCTATCCCATCTGGACAAGAAGAATACCTATGTAAGAATGCTGTTCATTGACTATAGCTCAGCATTCAACACCATAGTACCCTCCAAGCTCATCATTAAGCTCGAGGCCCTGGGTCTGAACCCTGCCCTGTGCAACTGGGTCCTGGACTTTCTGACGGGCCGCCCCCAGGTGGTGAAGGTAGGAAACAACATCTCCACTTCGCTGATCCTCAACACTGGGGCCCCACAAGGGTGCGTGCTCAGCCCCCTCCTGTACTCCCTGTTCACCCATGACTGCGTGGCCAAGCACGCCTCCAACTCAATCATCAAGTTTGCAGACGACACCATAGTAGTAGGCTTGTTTACCAACAATGACGAGACCGCCTATAGGGAGGAGGTGAGGGCTCTGGGAGTGTGGTGCCAGGAAAATAACCTTTCACTCAACGTCAACAAAACAAAGGAGATGATCGTGGACTTCAGGAAACAGCAGAGGGTGCACCCACCTATCAACATTGACGGGACCACAGTGGAGAAGGTGGAAAGCTTCAAGTTCTTGGCGTACACATCACCGACAAACTGAAATGGTCCACCCACACAAACCATGTGGTGAAGAAGGCGCAACAGAGCCTCTTCAACCTCAGGAAGCTGAAGAAATGTGTCTTGGCACCTAAAACCCTCACAAACTTTTGCAGATGCACAATTGAGAGCTTCCTGTTGGGCTGTATCACCGCCTGGTACGGCAACTGCACCGCCCGCAACCGCAGGGCTCTCCAGAGGGTGGTGCTGTCTGCCCAACACATTACCGGGGCAAACTACCCGCCCTCCAAGACACCTACAGCACCCGATGTCACAGGAAGGCCAAAAAAATCATCAAGGACATCAACCACCCGAGC
>CM072220.1:83478400-83493400 GCA_036851935.1 Coregonus suidteri
GAGAGAGAAAGAGATGGAGGGGTTGGGGGAGGGGAGAGAGAGAGAGAGAGATGGAGGGGTTGGGGAGGGAGAGAGAGAGAGATGGAGGGGTTGGGGGAGAGAGAGAGAGAGAGATGGAGGGGTTGGGGGGATGGAGAGAGAGAAAGAGATGGAGGGGTTGGGGATGGAGAGAGAGAGAGATGGAGGGGTTGGGGATGGAGAGAGAGAGAGATGGAGGGGTTGAGGGATGGAGGCAGTACAGTAACTCTACGTCTTAAAGGTTACAGAAAAGAAACAAGACTAGATGAGTCACACTGACATGTTCAATCTGATCAAGATGATTCACTTGGCCGGTATTCTGATGTTACCACGTTAAATCAGACACTTAGGAAGAACAATAGATCTGAAAGGTTACGTTGCACGTGGAAAAAACCTGATGACGTCCAAAGACATCAGACTTGGCTGGAAAAGACACAACACAATGTTAAAAGTCCAGGGGTGCGTGCCAAATGGCACCCTATTCCATTTATAGTGCACTACTTTCTACCATAGCCCTGTGGAAGAACAAAGTGCCATTTGGGATGCATTCCAAGAGTTTAGAATGCAGCTGCTTCTGTTTCTGGAATCAGAGAACACTTCACCAAACTGTCAAGAGTTCTATCAAACTGTCATGGAGTTCTATCAAACTGTCATGGAGTTCTACCAAACTGTCAAGAGTTCTATCAAACTGTCATGGAGTTCTATCAAACTGTCATGGAGTTCTACCAAACTGTCATGGAGTTCTATCAAACTGTCATGGAGTTCTATCAAACTGTCATGGAGTTCTACCAAACTGTCAAGAGTTCTATCAAACTGTCATGGAGTTCTATCAAACTGTCATGGAGTTCTACCAAACTGTCAAGAGTTCTATCAAACTGTGATGGAGTTCTATCAAACTGTCATGGAGTTCTACCAAACTGTCAAGAGTTCTATCAAACTGTCATGGAGTTCTATCAAACTGTCATGGAGTTTTACCAAACTGTCATGGAGTTCTATCAAACTGTCATGGAGTTCTACCAAACTGTTATGGAGTTCTACCAAACTGCCATCACACTGTCATGGACGTCTACCAAACTGCAATGGAGTTCTATCAAACTGTCATGGAGTTCTACCAAACTGTCATGGAGTTCTATCAAACTGTCATGGAGTTCCATCAAACTGTCATGGAGTTCTATCAAACTGTCATGGAGTTCTACCAAACTGTCATGGAGTTCTACCAAACTGTCATGGAGTTCTATTAAACTGTCATGGACTTCTACCAAACTGTCATGGAGTTCTGCCAAACTGTCATGGAGTTCTATCAAACTGTCATGGAGTTCTACCAAACTGTCATGGAGTTCTACCAAACTGTCATGGAGTTCTGTCAAACTGTCATGGAGTTCTGTCAAACTGTCATGGAGTTCTACCAAACTGTCATGGAGTTCTACAAAACTGTCATGGAGTTCTATCAAACTGTCATGGACTTCTACCAAACTGTCATGGAGTTCTATCAAACTGTCATGGAGTTCTACCAAACTGTCATGGAGTTCTATCAAACTGTCATGGAGATCTGTCAAACTGTCATGGAGTTCTACCAAACTGTCATGGAGTTCTATCAAACTGTCATGGACTTCTACCAAACTGTCATTGAGTTATATCAAACTGTCATGGAGTTCTACCAAACTGTCATGGAGTTCTATCAAACTGTCATGGAGTTCTACCAAACTGTCATGGAATTCTATCATGGAGTTCTACTAAACTGTCATGAGTTCTACCAATTTGTCATGGACTTCTACCAAACTGTCATGGAGTTCCATCAAACTGTCATGGAGATCCACCAAACTGTCATGGAGTTCTACCAAACTGTCATGGAGTTCTACCAGACTGTCATGGAGTTCTACCAAACTGTCATGGAGTTCTGTCAAACTGTCATGGACTTCTACCAAACTGTCATGGACTTCTACCAAACAGTCATGGAGTTCTGTCAAACTGTCATGGAGTTCTGTCAAACTGTCATGGAGTTCTACCAAACTGTCATGGAGTTCTACCAAACTGTCATGGAATTCCATCAAACTGTCATGAGTTGTACCAATTTGTAATGGACTTCTACCAAACTGTCATGGAGTTCCATCAAACGGTCATGGAGTTCTATCAAACTGTCATGAGTTCTACCAAACTGTCATGGAGTTCTACCAGACTGTCAAGGAGTTCTACCAAACTGTCATGGAGTTCTACCAAACTCTCATGGAGTTTTATCAAACTGTCATGGAGTTCTACCAAACTGTCATGGAGTTCTACCAAACTGTCATGAAGTTCTACCAAACAGTCATGAGTTGTACCAATTTGTAATGGACTTCTACCAAACTGTCATGGAGTTCCATCAAACTGTCATGGAGATCCACCAAACTGTCATGGAGTTCTACCAAACTGTCATGGAGTTCTATCAAACTGTCATGAGTTCTACCAAACTGTCATGGAGTTCTACCAAACTGTCATGGAGTTCTACCAAACTGTCATGGAGTTCTACCAAACTCTCATGAAGTTTTATCAAACTGTCATGGAGTTCTACCAAACTGTCATGAAGTTCTACCAAACAGTCATGGAGTTCTGTCAAACTGTCATGGAGTTCTGTCAAACTGTCATGGAGTTTTACAAAACTGTCATGGAGTTCTACAAAACTGTCATGGAGTTCTATCAAACTGTCTTGGAGTTCTATCAA
The DNA here is from genome assembly GCA_036851935.1 of Coregonus suidteri. NCBI lineage: Eukaryota > Metazoa > Chordata > Actinopteri > Salmoniformes > Salmonidae > Coregonus > Coregonus suidteri. The sequence continues at coordinate 83,481,117 of CM072220.1, forward strand.
ACTGTCATGGAGTTCTATCAATCTGTCATGGAGATCTACCAAACTGTCATGGAGTTCCATCAAACTGTCATGGAGTTCTACAAAACTGTCATGGAGTTCTATCAAACTGTCTTGGAGTTCTATCAAACTGTCATGGAGTTCTATCAATCTGTCATGGAGATCTACCAAACTGTCATGGAGTTCCATCAAACTGTCATGGAGTTCTGTCAAACTGTAATGGAGTTCTACCAAACTGTCATGGAGTTCTATCAAACTGTCATGACTTCTACCAAACTGTCATGGAGTTCTACCAGACTGTCATGGAGTTCTACCAAACTGTCATGGAGTTCTACCAAACTCTCATGAAGTTTTATCAAACTGTCATGGAGTTCTACCAAACTGTCATGGAGTTCTACCAAACTGTCATGAAGTTCTACCAAACAGTCATGGAGTTCTGTCAAACTGTCATGGAGTTCTACAAAACTGTCATGGAGTTCTACAAAACTGTCATGGAGTTCTACAAAACTGTCATGGAGTTCTATCAAACTGTCTTGGAGTTCTATCAAACTGTCATGGAGTTCTATCAATCTGTCATGGAGATCTACCAAACTGTCATGGAGTTCTATCAATCTGTCATGGAGATCTACCAAACTGTCATGGAGTTCTATCAAACTGTCATGGAGTTCTGTCCAACTGTCATGGAGTTCTATCAAACTGTCATGGAGATCTGTCAAACTGTCATGGAGTTCTATCAAACTGTCATGGAGTTCTACCAAACTGTCAAGAGTTCTATCAAACTGTCATGGAGTTCTATCAAACTGTCAAGAGTTCTATCAAACTGTCATGGAGTTCTATCAAACTGTCATGGAGTTCTATCAAACTGTCATGGAGTTCTATCAAACTGTCATGGAGATCTGTCAAACTGTCATGGAGTTCTATCAAACTGTCATGGAGTTCTACCAAACTGTCAAGAGTTCTATCAAACTGTCATGGAGTTCTATCAAACTGTCATGGAGTTTTACCAAACTGTCATGGAGTTCTATCAAACTGTCATGGAGTTCTATCAAACTGTCATGGAGATCTGTCAAACTGTCATGGAGTTCTACCAAACTGTCATGGAGTTCTATCAAACTGTCATGGAGTTCTACCAAACTGTCATGGAGTTCTATCAAACTGTCATGGAGTTCTATCAAACTGTCATGGAGTTCTATCAAACTGTCATGGAGTTCTACCAAACTGTCATGGAGTTCTACCAAACTGTCTGGTCAATGGAGAGTTCTACCAAACTGTCATGGAGTTCTACCAAACTGTCATGGAGTTCTATCAAACTGTCATGGAGTCTACCAAACTGTCATGGAGTTCTACCAAACTGTCATGGAGTTCTACCAAACTGTCATGGAGTTCTGTCAAACTGTCATGGAGTTTCTATCAAACTGTCATGGAGTTCTACCAAACTGTCATGGAGTTCTACCAAACTGTCATGGAGTTTCTATCAAACTGTCATGGAGTTCTGTCAAACTGTCATGGAGTTCTACCAAACTGTCATGGAGTTCTACCAAACTGTCATGGAGTTCTATCAAACTGTCATGGAGTTCTACCAAACTGTCATGGAGTTCTACCAAACTGTCATGGAGTTCCATCAAACTGTCATGGAGTTCTATCAAACTGTCATGGAGTTTCTACCAAACTGTCATGGAGTTCTACCAAACTGTCATGGAGTTCTACCAAACTGTCATGGAGTTCTACCAAACTGTCATGGAGTTCTATCAAACTGTCATGGAGTTCTACCAAACTGTCATGGAGTTCTACCAAACTGTCATGGAGTTCTACCAAACTGTCATGGAGTTCTACCCAAACTGTCATGGACAAACTGTCATGGACCTACCAAACTGTCATGGAGTTCCATCAAACTGTCATGGAGTTCTACCAAACTGTCATGGAGTTCTACCAAACTGTCATGGAGTTCTAGTTCTCAAACTGTCATGGAGTTCTACCAAACTGTCATGGAGTTCTACCATGGACTGTCATGGAGGAGTTCTACCAAACTGTCATGGAGTTCTACCAAACTGTCATGGAGTTTTTCAAACTGTCATGGAGTTCTACCAAAAGTTCTACCAAACTGTCATGGAGTTCTATCCAAACTGTCATGGAGTTCTACCAAACTGTCATGGAGTTCTGTCAAACTGTCATGGAGTTTCTACCAAACTGTCATGGAGTTCTACCAAAACTGTCATGGAGTTCTATCTATCAAACTGTCATGGAGTTCTATCAAACTGTCATGGAGTTCTATCAAACTGTCATGGAGTTCTATCAAACTGTCATGGAGTTCTATCAAACTGTCATGGAGTTCTATCAAACTGTCATGGAGTTCTATCAAACTGTCATGGAGTTCTATCAAACTGTCATGGAGTTCTATCAAACTGTCATGGAGTTCTACCAAACTGTCATGGAGTTCCATCAAACTGTCATGGAGTCAAACTGTCATGGAGTTCAAACTGTCATGGAGTTCTACCAAACTGTCATGGAGTTCTATCAAACTGTCATGAGTTCTACCAAACTGTCATGGAGTTCTACCAAACTGTCATGGAGTTCTACCAAACTGTCATGGAGTTTTCTGGAGTTCTATCAAACTGTCATGGAGTTTTATCAAACTGTCATGGAGTTCTACCAAACTGTCATGGAGTTCTACCAAACTGTCATGAGTTCTACCAAAGTTCATGGAAACTGTCATGGAGTTCTGTCAAACTGTCATGGAGTTCTACCAAACTGTCATGGAGTTCTACAAACTGTCATGGAGTTCTACAAACTGTCATGGAGTTCTATCAAACTGTCATGGAGTTCTATCAAACTGTCATGGAGTTCTATCAATCTGTCATGGAGTTCTACCAAACTGTCATGGAGTTCTATCAAACTGTCATGGAGTTCTACCAAACTGTCATGAAGTTCTACCAAACTGTCATGGAGTTCTGTCAAACTGTCATGGAGTTCTACCAAACTGTCATGGAGTTCTGTCAAACTGTCATGGAGTTCTATCAAACTGTCATGGAGTTCTACCAAACTGTCATGGAGTTCTATCAAACTGTCATGGAGTTCTATCAAACTGTCATGGAGTTCTATCAAACTGTCATGGAGTTCTATCAAACTGTCATGGAGTTCTATCAAACTGTCATGGAGTTCTATCAAACTGTCATGGAGATCTGTCAAACTGTCATGGAGTTCTATCAAACTGTCATGGAGTTCTACCAAACTGTCAAGAGTTCTATCAAACTGTCATGGAGTTCTATCAAACTGTCATGGAGTTCTACCAAACTTCATGGACCAAACTGTCATGGAGTTCTATCAAACTGTCATGGAGTTCTACCAAACTGTCATGGAGTTCTACCAAACTGCCATCACACTGTCATGGAGTTCTACCAAACTGTCATGGAGTTCTATCAAACTGTCATGGAGTTTCTATCAAACTGTCATGGAGTTTCTACCAAACTGTCATGGAGTTCTATCAAACTGTCATGGAGTTCTACCAAACTGTCATGGAGTTCTACCAAACTGTCATGGAGTTCACACTGTCATGGACGTCTACCAAACTGCAATGGAGTTCTATCAAACTGTCATGGAGTTCTACCAAACTGTCATGGAGTTCTTCAAAACTGTCATGGAGTTCCATCAAACTGTCATGGAGTTTCTATCAAACTGTCATGGAGTTCTACCAAACTGTCATGGAGTTCTACAAACTGTCATGGAGTTCTATCAAACTGTCATGGACTTCTACCAAACTGTCCATGAGTTCTGCCAAACTGTCATGGAGTTCTATCAAACTGTCATGGAGTTCTACCAAACTGTCATGGAGTTCTACCAAACTGTCATGGAGTTCTGTCAAACTGTCATGGAGTTCTGTCAAACTGTCATGGAGTTCTACCAAACTGTCATGGAGTTCTACCAAACTGTCATGGAGTTCTATCAAACTGTCATGGACTTCTACCAAACTGTCATGGAGTTCTATCAAACTGTCATGGAGTTCTACCAAACTGTCATGGAGTTCTATCAAACTGTCATGGAGATCTGTCAAACTGTCATGGAGTTCTACCAAACTGTCATGGAGTTCTATCAAACTGTCATGGAGTTCTACCAAACTGTCATTGAGTTATCAAACTGTCATGGAGTTCTACCAAACTGTCATGGAGTTCTATCAAACTGTCATGGAGTTCTACCAAACTGTCATGGAGTTCTATCACTGGAGTTCTCTACCAAACTGTCATGGAGTTCTACCAAACTGTCATGGAGTTCTACCAAACTGTCATGGAGTTCCATCAAACTGTCATGGAGTTCTACCAAACTGTCATGGAGTTCTACCAAACTGTCATGGAGTTCTACCAAACTGTCATGGAGTTCTACCAAACTGTCATGGAGTTCTGTCAAACTGTCATGGAGTTCTACCAAACTGTCATGGACTTCTACCAAACTGTCATGGAGTTCTGTCAAACTGTCATGGAGTTCTGTCAAACTGTCATGGAGTTCTACCAAACTGTCATGGAGTTCTACCAAACTGTCATGGAGTTCTATCAAACTGTCATGAGTTGTACCAATTTGTAATGGACTTCTACCAAACTGTGTCATGGAGTTCCATCAAACTGTCATGGAGTTCTATCAAACTGTCATGGAGTTCTACCAAACTGTCATGGAGTTCTACCAGACTGTCATGGAGTTCTACCAAACTGTCATGGAGTTCTACCAAACTGTCATGGAGTTTTATCAAACTGTCATGGAGTTCTACCAAACTGTCATGGAGTTCTACCAAACTGTCATGGAGTTCTACCAAACTGTCATGAGTTCTACCAATTTGTCATGGACTTCTACCAAACTGTCATGGAGTTCATCAAACTGTCATGGAGTTCACCAAACTGTCATGGAGTTCTACCAAACTGTCATGGAGTTCTACCAAACTGTCATGGAGTTCTACCAAACTGTCATGGAGTTCTACCAAACTGTCATGGAGTTCTACCAAACTGTCATGGAGTTCTACCAAACTGTCATGGAGTTCTACCAAACTCTCATGAAGTTTTATCAAACTGTCATGGAGTTCTACCAAACTGTCATGGAGTTCTACCAAACAGTCATGGAGTTCTGTCAAACTGTCATGGAGTTCTGTCAAACTGTCATGGAGTTCTACCAAACTGTCATGGAGTTCTTCTACAAAACTGTCATGGAGTTCTATCAAACTGTCTTGGAGTTCTATCAAACTGTCATGGAGTTCTATCAAACTGTCATGGAGTTCTACCAAACTGTCATGGAGTTCCATCAAACTGTCATGGAGTTCTACAAAACTGTCATGGAGTTCTATCAAACTGTCATGGAGTTCTATCAAACTGTCATGGAGTTCTATCAATCTGTCATGGAGTTCTACCAAACTGTCATGGAGTTCTATCAAACTGTCATGGAGTTCTGTCAAACTGTCATGGAGTTCTACCAAACTGTCATGGAGTTCTATCAAACTGTCATGGACTTCTACCAAACTGTCATGGAGTTCTACCAAACTGTCATGGAGTTCTACCAAACTGTCATGGAGTTCTACCAAACTGTCATGAAGTTCTATCAAACTGTCATGGAGTTCTACCAAACTGTCATGGAGTTCTACCAAACTGTCATGAAGTTCTACCAAACAGTCATGGAGTTCTGTCAAACTGTCATGGAGTTCTGTCAAACTGTCATGGAGTTCTACAAAACTGTCATGGAGTTCTACAAAACTGTCATGGAGTTCTACAAAACTGTCATGGAGTTCTATCAATCTGTCTTGGAGTTCTATCAAACTGTCATGGAGTTCTATCAATCTGTCATGGAGATCTACCAAACTGTCATGGAGTTCTATCAAACTGTCATGGAGTTCTGTCCAACTGTCATGGAGTACTATCAAACTGTCATGGAGTTCTATCAAACTGTCATGGAGTTCTACCAAACTGTCATGGAGTTCTACCAAACTCTCATGGAGTTCTGTCAAACTGTCATGGAGTTCTACCAACTGTCATGGACATCTACCAAACTGTCATGGAGTTCTGTCAAACTGTCATGGAGTTCTGTCAAACTGTCATGGAGTTCTACCAAACTGTCATGGAGTTCTACCAAACTGTCATGGAGTTCTATCATGGAGTTCTACTGAACTGTCATGAGTTCTACCAATTTGTCATGGACTTCTACCAAACTGACATGGAGTTCCATTAAACTGTCAAGGAGATCCACCAAACTGTCATGGAGTTCTACCAAACTGTCATGGAGTTCAATCAAACTGTCATGGAGTTCTATCAAACTGTCATGAGATCTACCAGACTGTCATGGAGTTCTATCAAACTGTCATGGAGTTCTATCAAACTGTCATGAGTTCTACCAAACTGTCATGGAGTTCTACCAGACTGTCTTGGAGTTCTACCAAACTGTCATGGAGTTCTACCAGACTGTCATGGAGTTCTACAAAACTGTCATGGAGTTCTATCAATCTGTCACGGAGTTCTACCAAACTGTCATGGAGTTCTATCAAACTGTCATGGAGTTCCATCAAACTGTCATGGAGTTCTATCAAACTGTCATGGAGTTCTATACCAAACTCTCATGGAGTTCTACCAAACTGTCATGGAGTTCTATCAAACTCTCATCAAACTGTCAAGGAGTTCCACCAAACTGTCATGGAGTTATATCATGGAGTTCTACCAAACTCTCATGGAGTTCCACCAAACTGTCATGGAATTCTGTCAAACTGTCATGGAGTTCTGTCAAACTGTCATGGAGTTCTACCAAACTGTCATGGACTTCTACCAAACTGTCATGGAGTTCTGTCAAACTGTTATGGAGTTATGTCAAACTGTCATGGAGTTCTACCAAACTGTCATGGAGTTCTACCAAACTGTCATGGAGTTCCATCAAACTGTCATGAAGTTCTATCAAACTGTCATGGAGTTCTACCAAACTGTCATGGAGTTCTATCATGGAGTTCTACTAAACTGTCTTGAGTTCTACCAATTTGTTATGGACTTCTACCAAACTGTCATGGAGTTCCATCAAACTGTCATGGAGTTCTACCGAACTGTCATGGAGTTTTATCAAACTGTCATGTGGTCTACCAGACTGTCATGGAGTTCTACCAGACTGTCATGGAGTTCTACCAAACTGTCATGGAGTTCTACCAGACTGTCATGGAGTTCTACCAGACTGTCATGGAGTTCTACCAAACTTTCATGGAGTTCTATCATGGAGTTCTACTAAACTGTCATGGAGTTCTACAAAACTGTCATGGAGTTCTATCAAACTGTCATGGAGTTCTATCAATCTGTCATGGAGTTCTACCAAACTGTCATGTAGTTCTATCAAACTTTCATGGAGTTCTGTCAAACTGTCATGGAGTTCTATCAAACTGTCATGGAGTTCTATCAAACTGTCATGGAGTTCCATCAAACTGTCATGGAGTTCTATAAAACTGTCATGGAGTTCTATCAAACTCTCATGGAGTTCTACCAAACTGTCATGGAGTTCTACCAAACTCTCATGGAGTTCTACCAAATTGTCATGGAGTTCTATCAAACTGTCAAGGAGTTCTATCATGGAGTTCTGTCAAACTGGCATGGAGTTCTATCAAATGGTCATGGAGTTCTATGAAACTGTCATGGAGTTCCATCAAACTGTAATGGAGTTCTATCAAACTGTCATGGAGTTCTATCAAACTGTCATGGACTTCTACCAAACTGTAATGGAGTTCTATCAAACTGTCATGGAGTTCCATCAAACTGTCATGGAGTTCTATCATGGAGTTTTACCAAACTGTCATGGAGTTCTGTCAAACTGTCATGGAGTTCTACCAAACTGTCATGGACTTCTACCAAACTGTCATGTCAAACTGTCATGGACTTCTATCAAACTGTCATGGAGTTCTACCAAACTGTCATGGAGTTCTACCAAACTGTCATGGAGTTCTAAACTGTCAAACCAAACTGTCATGGAGTTCTATCAAACTGTCATGGACTTCTACCAAACTGTCATGGAGTTCTATCAAACTGTCATGGAGTTCTACCAAACTGTCATGGAGTTCTTTCAAACTGTCATGGAGTTCTACCAAACTGTCATGGAGTTCTATCAAACTATCATGGAGTTCTACCAATTTGTCATGAAGTTTTACCAAACTGTCATGGAGTTCTACCAAACTCTCATGGAGTTCTACCAAATTGTCATGGAGTTCTATCAAACTGTCAAGAAGTTCTATCATGGAGTTCTGTCAAACTGTCATGGAGTTCTATCAAATGGTCATGGAGTTCTATGAAACTGTCATGGAGTTCCATCAAACTGTAATGGAGTTCTATAAAACTGTCATGGAGTTCTATCAAACTGTCATGGACTTCTACCAAACTGTAATGGAGTTCTATCAAACTGTCATGGAGTTCCATCAAACTGTCATGGAGTTCTACCAAACTGTCATGGAGTTCTATCAAGCTGTCATGGAGTTCTATCATGGAGTTTTACCAAACTGTCATGGAGTTCTGTCAAACTGTCATGGAGTTCTACCAAACTGTCATGGACTTCTACCAAACTGTCATGGACTTCTACCAAACTGTCATGGAGTTCTATCAAACTGTCATGGACTTCTACCAAACTGTCATGGAGTTCTATCAAACTGTCATGGACTTCTACCAAACTGTCATGGAGTTCTATCAAACTGTCATGGACTTCTACCAAACTGTCATGGAGTTCTATCAAACTGTCATGGACTTCTACCAAACTGTCATGGAGTTCTTTCAAACTGTCATGGAGTTCTACCAAACTGTCATGGAGTTCTATCAAACTATCATGGAGTTCTACCAATTTGTCATGAAGTTTTACCAAACTGTCATGGAGTTCTACCAAACTGTCATGGAGTTCTACCAAACTCTCATGGAGTTCTACCAAATTGTCATGGAGTTCTATCAAACTGTCAAGGAGTTCTATCATGGAGTTCTGTCAAACTGTCATGGAGTTCTATCAAATGGTCATGGAGTTCTATGAAACTGTCATGGAGTTCCATCAAACTGTAATGGAGTTCTATAAAACTGTCATGGAGTTCTATCAAACTGTCATGGACTTCTACCAAACTGTAATGGAGTTCTATCAAACTGTCATGGAGTTCCATCAAACTGTCATGGAGTTCTACCAAACTGTCATGGAGTTCTATCAAGCTGTCATGGAGTTCTATCATGGAGTTTTACCAAACTGTCATGGAGTTCTGTCAAACTGTCATGGAGTTCTACCAAACTGTCATGGACTTCTACCAAACTGTCATGGACTTCTACCAAACTGTCATGGAGTTCTATCAAACTGTCATGGACTTCTACCAAACTGTCATGGAGTTCTATCAAACTGTCATGGACTTCTACCAAACTGTCATGGACTTCTACCAAACTGTCATGGACTTCTACCAAACTGTCATGGACTTCTACCAAACTGTCATGGAGTTCTATCAAACTGTCATGGACTTCTACCAAACTGTCATGGAGTTCTATCAAACTGTCATGGACTTCTACCAAACTGTCATGGAGTTCTTTCAAACTGTCATGGAGTTCTACCAAACTGTCATGGAGTTCTACCAGACTGTCATGGAGTTCTACCAATTTGTCATGAAGTTTTACCAAACTGTCATGGAGTTCTACCAAACTGTAATGGAGTTCTACCAAACTAACATGGAGTTCTACCAAACTCTCATGGAGTTCTACCAAATTGTCATGGAGTTCTATCAAACTGTCAAGGAGTTCTATCATGGAGTTCTGTCAAACTGTCATGGAGTTCTATCAAATGGTCATGGAGTTCTATGAAACTGTCATGGAGTTCCATCAAACTGTAATGGAGTTCTATAAAACTGTCATGGAGTTCTATCAAACTGTCATGGACTTCTACCAAACTGTAATGGAGTTCTATCAAACTGTCATGGAGTTCCATCAAACTGTCATGGAGTTCTACCAAACTGTAATGGAGTTCTATCAAACTGTCATGGAGTTCCATCAAACTGTCATGGAGTTTCTACCAAACTGTCATGGAGTTCTATCAAACTTCTCATGGAGTTCTACCAAACTGTCATGGAGTTCTATCAAACTGTCATGGAGTTCTGTCAAACTGTCATGGAGTTCTACCAAACTGTCATGGACTTCTACCAAACTGTCATGGACTTCTACCAAACTGTCATGGAGTTCTATCAAACTGTCATGGACTTCTACCAAACTGTCATGGAGTTCTATCAAACTGTCATGGACTTCTACCAAACTGTCATGGAGTTCTATCAAACTGTCATGGACTTCTACCAAACTGTCATGGAGTTCTATCAAACTGTCATGGACTTCTACCAAACTGTCATGGAGTTCTTTCAAACTGTCATGGAGTTCTACCAAACTGTCATGGAGTTCTATCAAACTATCATGGAGTTCTACCAATTTGTCATGAAGTTTTACCAAACTGTCATGGAGTTCTACCAAACTCTCATGGAGTTCTACCAAACTCTCATGGAGTTCTACCAAATTGTCATGGAGTTCTATCAAACTGTCAAGGAGTTCTATCATGGAGTTCTGTCAAACTGTCATGGAGTTCTATCAAATGGTCATGGAGTTCTATGAAACTGTCATGGAGTTCCATCAAACTGTAATGGAGTTCTATAAAACTGTCATGGAGTTCTATCAAACTGTCATGGACTTCTACCAAACTGTAATGGAGTTCTATCAAACTGTCATGGAGTTCCATCAAACTGTCATGGAGTTCTTCAAACCAAACTGTCATGGAGTTTCTATCAAACTGTCATGGAGTTCTGTCAAACTGTCATGGAGTTCTACCAAACTGTCATGGAGTTCTGTCAAACTGTCATGGAGTTCTACCAAACTGTCATGGAGTTCTACCAAACTGTCATGGACTTCTATCAAACTGTCATGGACTTCTGGACTTCTATCAAACTGTCATGGACTTCTACCAAACTGTCATGGAGTTCTATCAAACTGTCATGGACTTCTACCAAACTGTCATGGAGTTCTACCAAACTGTCATGGAGTTCTACCAGACTGTCATGGAGTTCTACCAATTTGTCATGAAGTTTTACCAAACTGTCATGGAGTTCTACCAAACTGTAATGGAGTTCTACCAAACTCTATCAGAGCAGCCTTTCAGTAGTTGTAAATGTAGTGGAATGCAGTTGTTTAGTCTGTGTAGGTTTAGGATGATCATTAACACATCAGCTGCCACCACAGCATAGACTTTCCACACTTTCTTCCAAGCAGTTCGTTTTTTCCGTCCGGGAAATGGAGTTTGAGGATGCGTCCCAATCGGCCCCCTATTCCCTGTTCAGTGTAGTTCACTACTTTAGACCAGAGCCTTGGGCATATGGAATAGGGTCCAACTGGAACCACAGACGCGAACAGACAGGTTTGATAGAAAATAACAGTTCTCCTTACTTATCCATCTATTCCACCTGATTAGACGGTTAACAGCAGTCATATGATATTACCAACCATGTCCCAGTTTAGCAAAGGGCGAGGCTGCGTCCCAAATGGACCCCTATTCCCCAATGGGCCCTGGTCAAAAGCAGTGCACCACAACAGGAATAAGGGTTATTTGGAACACCCCGTCTGTTCCCCCGTCTCTCTGTCTGATGAGAACCTGAGGAGGAGGTGAGATGGCTGACTTCCAAATGGCACCCTATTCCCCTACATAGAGCCCCGCTCTGGTTAAACGTAGTGCACTATACAAGTCAACAGGCTGCCATTTGGGAGCCACGCCTGTACCCGTGTGAGGAGAAGCTGTGTAGAAGGTGAACGAGAGAGAATAATGAAAACAATCACGTCAGAGGTTTCCAAAACTATCCAACTATAAATCATTATCTTTAAACTTTTCCAAAAAATGTTTTAAATATAAACCGTTCCTAATAGGTTGATAAGAACCTCTAACAGGGGTTGATGAATAACTTAGTTATACTTTATAAAGGGCAAGTTCAGGATCAGATCAGTGTTACAGGAAGTGTGCATCCCAATGACACCCTATACGCTTCCTACTGCACTGATTTAGACCACAGCTCTATGGGCTCTGTAAAGGGGATAGGGGCGCCATTTGGAACGCAGGCTAAATCTTTTCAATCATACACCTCCGACGAGATGACATGGTGTATATTACTGACAAGGACGGCTAAATGTTTAGGAAAACTGAGGAAGAGTTTGACTGTTGGCCGTTCACCGCCTCTCTCTCTCTCTCCTCCCTCTCTCTCTGTTTCTGGCATCCTGCCAAGATGAAGTTTCTGGCAAGGATGTTTGGAACTAGAAAACAGACTT